>CAWUFW010022296.1:0-98855 GCA_963921515.1 Calotriton arnoldi | reverse complement strand
CAAAACCAGGTGCGCCTTGGAAGGCCATTTGAGGTCGCCTATACGTTGTGGGCCCCTGCCTGTCGCGGGTACTGGCCTCCCACACAAGTGAGGCACCATTTTTATCGGGAGACCTGGGGGAACGCTGGGTGGTAGGAAATTTGTGTGAGGCCAGTGATGCCACATTCTCCACACATAAAATGTGTGAAAAAGTGATTTTTTCAGCTAAAATTGAGGTTTGCAGGGGATTCTGGGTAAGGAAACGTTGGGGGATCCACGCAAGCCATACCTCCCTGGAAGCCCCCGGGTGTCTACTTTTCAGAAATGTGTGGGTTTGGTAGAGTTTCTTAGATGGCCGCCGAGCACCGGGCCAAAAACCCAGGTGACCCCCCTGCAAAACCAGGTGGTTTTGTAGAAAGGCCATGTTGATGTTGCCTCAAAACGTTTTGTGTCCTTGCATGTCGCGGGTACTTGGGCCTCCCACACAAGTGAGGCACCATTTTATCGGGAGACCTGGGGAACGCTGGGTGGTAGGAAATTTGTGTGAGGCCAATGATGCCACACTTTCCCACACAAAAATGTGTGAAAAAGTGATTTGTTCAGCTAAAATTGAGGGTTGCAGGGGATTCTGGGTAAGGAAACGTTGGGGGATCCACGCAAGCCATACCTCCCTGGAAGCCCCGGGTGTCTACTTTTCAGAAATGTGTGGGTTTGATAGGTTTCCTAGATGGCCGCCGAGCACAGGGCCAAAAACCCAGGTGACCCCCTTGCAAAACCAGGTCGTTTTGTGAAAGGCCATTTTGAGGTCGCCTCAATACGTTGTGGGCCCTTGCCTGTCGCGGGTACTTGGGCCTCCCACACAAGTGAGGCACCATTTTTATCGGGAGACCTGGGGGAACGCTGGGTGGTAGGAAATTTGTGTGAGGCCAGTGATGCCACACTTTCCCACACAAAAATGTGTGAAAAAGTGATTTCTTCAGCTAAAATTGAGGTTTGCAGGGGATTCTGGGTAAGGAAACGTTGGGGGATCCACGCAAGCCATACCTCCCTGGAAGCCCCCGGGTGTCTACTTTTCAGAAATGTGTGGGTTTGGTAGGTTTCCCTATGTGGCCGCCGAGCCCCGGGCCAAAAACCCAGGTGACCCCCTTGCAAAACCAGGTCATTTTGAGATAATGTGTTGTTTATTTCTGCAGCGTGAACATTTTGGCACAATATTGCAAGGAAAATGTGACAGACATTTTGAGGTTTGCAGGACATTGTGGGTACCATAACTTGTTGGGATCCACAAGAGAGATATCACCATGTACTCCCATGGGTGTTTCGTTTACGACAATATCTACAGTTGGTAGGTTATTCTTGGACGGAATGTACACCTTGGCAGACAGACTAAAAAGACAAAGATTACTGCACAGCCATCTATTCCTCAAGCACACACACATACTGGTTGGATTTGGCACGAGGGCAAGTGATGGTTCAGTATATACAATTTTATTAACAAGAGATTTCACAAAAATGAAATGCACTGTCAATAATTGAAAGGACAAAAACGGAACCAGTGACTCGCAGCTCGTGAGCTGTAAAGCCACGTCAAGGCCCCAACCGCTTTACAGGCCATTCACACACCTTTCATACGTGATACACACAAGACCATTCACACCACCAGGCACGAAACAAACACATTACAACATTCACAAAAAGGGACAAGGTACACCCTGAGGGACAAGGTACACCCTGCTTGAGAAAGACAAAAAAAATATTACTGCACAGCCATCTAATCCTCAAGCACACACACACATACTGGATGGATTTGGCACGAGGGTGAGTGATGGTTCAGTATATACAATTGTATTAACAAGTGATTTCACAAAAATGAAATGCACTGTTAATAATTGAAAGGACGAGAAACTGAACCATTGACTCACAGCTCGTGAGCTGTAAAGCCACGACAAGGCACCAACCTCTTTACAGGCCATTCATACACCTTTCATACGTGTGACAAATACAAAACCATTCACACCACCAGCCGCAGGCCCATCACATTACAACACTCACACCAGCAGACAGCGCCATTCAAGGGCCCATCACTTTCACACGCCCACATTCCTAACACAGCAACCACACAAGCTGATGGATTGCGTGGAGTGTCGCTCGGCTAGCAGTGTGTGTAGTGACCAGCAGCAAGTCACTACTCACACACTGCCAGCCGAGCGCCAGTCCACGCACACCGCCAGCCAAGCGCCACTCCACGCACACCGCCAGCCAAGCGTCACTCCATGCACACCGCCAGCCAAGCGCCACTCCACGCACACCGCCAGCCAAGCGCCACTCCACGCACACCGGAAGCCAAGCGCCACTCCACGCACACCACCAGCCAAGCGCCACTCCACGCACACCGCCAGCCTAGCGCCACTCCACGCACACCGCCAGCCTAGCGCCACTCCACGCACACCGCCAGCCTAGCGCCACTCCACGCACACCGCCAGCCTAGCGCCACTCCACGCACACCGCCAGCCAAGCGCCACTCCACGCACACCGCCAGCCAAGAGCCACTCCACGCACACCGCCAGCCAAGCACCACTCCACGCACACCGCCATCCAAGAGCCACTCCACGCACACCGCCAGCCAAGCGCCACTCCACGCACACCGCCAGCCAAGCACCAGCCTACACACACCACCATCACATTTAGGATTTTTTTATACAAAAAGAAAACACAAACAAATTGCAAATAGATACAAATCTACTAACACAAAATCAGAAACTAAATACATTGCACTAATGCCAACCTTGAAACAGAACAACAATTCTTAAACATTACAGACCAGGCAGTTCACTTTACCACTCATGGTTGCTCCCAATAATTATTTTGCTTGTGGTACGCTCTATAACAAGCAGGCACACACAGCCCAGGGTTAGAAGGACACGCAGGGCAGTACATACGAGTCTCCTTCCGCGTACCTCTTCGCCAACAGACTCTACATCTCCTAGTGGGAAAGTCTTTTGAGGGTGTAGGAGGAATGTGATCAGGAAAGTGGCGATCTTTCAATCGAGCCACATCCTCCACCACTCCAACTCTAGGAACACTTGCCTGTTCCACAACAACAAGGCTGCCTATGACAGACTGCTGAAACTGAACAAAAGTCAACTTTGACGCAGGAGAACACTCCTTGAACACAACAAAAGCATTGAAAGTTGCTAAATTGAAGAGATGGATGGCCAACTTCTTATACCAAATGTAAGACTTACGACTAGCAGTGTAAGGTTCCAACCTCTGATCTACTCTATCAACACCACCCATGTGCTTATTGTAGTCTAAAATGCACACAGGTTTGCGCACTTCAGCAATCTGACCCCAAACAGCCACAGGTGAAGTACTCTCATCATGGATGGTAGTCAGCATGTACACATCCCTCCTGTCCACAAATTTCACAGCTAGCAGTTCCTCACTACGCAAGGCACTGCACTGTCCCCTCTGAAGTTTTTTGCAAACAAGCTCTTTTGGATAACCTTTACGGTTAGAGCGGATTGTGCCACAAGCAAAAGTGTCCACTTTGAACAATTCCTTAAACAATTGCACAGCAGTGTAGAAGTTATCAAGGTACAAATGGTGGCCTCTGTTAAACAGTCCTCTAGCAAGATCCCACACAATTTTCTCTGAAACTCCAAAAGTGGACGGACAACCAGGGGGTCAATAGTGGAATCCCTACCAGTGTACACACACAAATTAAAAACATATCCTGTCCTACTCTCAGACAACATATACAGCTTAATTCCATAGCGTGCCCTCTTGCTAGGAATGTACTGCCTAAAACCAAACGGCCCTTGAACAGGACCAAAGACTCATCAATAGATATTTCTTTCCCTGGAGTATAGATCTCTGAAAATCGATCTACAAAGTGATCAAGAACAGGCCGAATCTTAAAAAGACGGTCACATTCAGGGTGATCTCGTGGCAACGCCAAACCATTATCAACAAAATGCAGCATCCGAAGCAAAAGTAAATACCGATCACGAGTCATAACTGCAGGAAATATGGCCGTTGCCATCAAGGGACTGGTAGACCAATATGAACCCATGGACGGCTTCCTTATCAAACCCATCAAAAAAGTCAAACCCAAAAACTTCTTCATCTCTTCCAGATTTGTGGGACTCCACCGGGTAGCTCTAGAATGGGGCCTAAGTCTGGCACTGTTGTCCCTCAAAAACTGTTCAGCATACAAATTAGTCTGCTCAACAATCTCACCCAAAAATACATCATCCATAAACAACTGAAAATACTGTATAGGCAAATAATGTTCACAATCCACTCTACACCCTGCATAACCACTAAAGGCAGGCAACACCGGCTACACCATGTTTGGATCAACCCAGAGTCCAGCACTTCCAGTAGGAAGCCTAGCAGCCCCATGCTGCAATCCAGATGCCTCTTGCACCATCGGCACAGTAGTATCCTCCTCTAAATCAGGCACTTCATCTGCACTGAGAGTACCTTCATCATCCGATGATTCCATGTGGAGAGAAAACTCACTGCCTGAATCTTCCCCTCCCTCCTCTCCCTCAGACGCACTGTCAGTCTCATAATCCTGCTCAGAGGAAGATTCAAGAAGCAAACCAACCACCTGCTGAGCAGTAATTCTACGGCTAGCCATAATGCTTACTAATAAAGGTTACTTGTCAAACAAGTCAACAACAACAAACCCTTTGTAAAAAAAAAGAAATAAACAAAATGTAGCTTTATCACAAAGACCTATATACTCCAACACTATACCACTCACGTGACAGAAGCTGCTAGACTCACCACCACCTACTCTGCACAGACACAGTAAGGATCAACAATATCCCACTAAAAAAGAAGAAGAAAAAAAATTACACATAAGACAATGCAAAACATCGCAAAGAATTTCATGCTCTGAACACTAACAAATATGCTGCCATTATGACACCACTTACAAAAAAATTCATTCATGCATGACAATAATACTCATTTGGAGTACACACAACAAAAATATTTTTCTTACCAAATAAATGCAATTACGCAAAACTGCAGAACAACCACTGCCGAAACCGCAAACAGGAATCAAAAGCTTTACACTAGAATAAAAAGGAGAAAAAAACATTACAATCACATATGCAAATAATGCACCAGTCCACACACAATCCACCAGCCAAGCTAAGGGGTAGGTGGGCCAAAGAGTATAAATAAAATATTCACCCCCGTAAAAGGGGAGCAACCCTTGCCCTTTTGGCCACTCCCCAACACAAAAATTAAAAAACCCTGGTGTCTAGTGGCTTCTGCCCTCCTTGGGGGCAGATGGGCCTAAAAACATACTGCTATTCTGCCACCCAAGGGGTCACTCTCCACAAATAAATGCCTGGTGGACTAGTGGGAAGATACCTTTATCTTCCGCACACGATCTCTCACTAATCAACTCTACTCTCAACTCTATTCACAACTGGATGTTAGCTCACCAACTCATTCTGAATCCCGCCAAAACTGAATTCCTCCTCCTCTCTCACTCTCTCTCACCTCCTCCTGTTCAATCTTGGATGGATCAGCTGAACCTACTCAACAACAAACCCATCATTGTCGACAGCGCTAAATCCCTAGGTGTCATTCTTGACAAAAGACTCAACCTAATCTCCCACATCAACTCTATTGCTAAGAACGCACGTTACCAGTTGCGCCTTCTATGGGGGATCCGTCGGTTCTTCCCGGAGAAAGACTTAAAAACCTTGGTACAATCTCTGGTTCTCTCAAGACTGGATTATTGCAATTCTCTTCTGACGGGCCTACCCAAATCCCACCTCTCCCCTCTCAAATCCATCCTCCATTCAGCAGCTCGCTTCATTTCAGGGTCTAAACGAAGCGACCACGTCACTCCTATCCTGTCCTCTCTTCGATGGCTTCCGATCGAGGCAAGATCTATTTACAAAACTGCCTGCATCACACACAAAGCCTTACACACGTCCTCCCTCGTTACCTGGCGAATAAATTTAAATTGTCCGGTGGCTCGCAATGCGGAAAAGCTTCTGCTTGCGCACCCCGCCCCCTCTTCAAAAGGGAAAGATCGATGGCGCAATCCAGTGAGAATCGCTTCCCCATTGCTCCGTGCCACCTCCTCTACCCGGATCTTCAAAGCTGACCTCAAATCTCTTCTCTGCCAAAGACACTATACTTTCACTCTCAGCCCCCTCTAGTTCGCTCTTCATTGTGTTCTGAGTGCCACTTATTGCAGTATACCTCTATATCATGCACATGTGTGTGTGCCCGGAAGCTGTTTCAGCCCGGGCTGCCACACACAGGGGGGGGCTGGTGTATGCACTGCCAGCAACCTGCCAGGCCAGTGCACAACACTTGCCCGATTCAAGGCCCCATTTATTAAATAAAAAACTGCCCAGGGGGGGCAGAGCACCAAAAACATATGGCCCCCAAAAGGGGAGCGACCCTTGCCCAAGGAGCCGCTCCCCGAAACAGTATTCACACATTTAAAAAAAGAAATTCCCTGGTGTCTAGTGGGCATTCCTGCTGCACGATCGCATGATCGTGCAGCAGGAATGCACAAAAGAGGCATCGAGGGAAAGGAAAACCCTTTCCTTTGATGCCTCTTTTGTTTCACACGGGGGGGTGGTGTATGCCCGATTCTCCCGATTTATTTGAAAAAACTGCCCCCCCAAGGGGGGGCAGAGCACCAAATATATGTGGCCCCCAAAAGGGGAGCGACCCTTGCCCAAGGGGCCGCTCCCCGAAACAGTATTCACACATTTAAAAAAAAAAAAAAAATTCCCTGGTGTCTAGTGGGCATTCCTGCTGCACGATCGCATGATCGTGCAGCAGGAATGCACAAAGAGGCATCGAGGGAAAGGAAAGGGTTTTCCTTTCCTCGATGCCTCTTTTCTTTCAAACCCCCTCCCGAGCCAAAACTCACCTGATTTCTCCGACGCGCTGGAAGCAAATGGCTTCCAGCGCGTCGGGGAAGAAAGGGAACCTCAATGACGCCAGCGCGCCTCGCGCGCTGACGTCATTGATGGGGAGGGCGGGGGAGGCAGGGAAGCCCTTCCCTGCCTCCCCCAAAAAAACTAACGATCGGATTCCCACAGGGGAGCGCCAGCGCTTCCCCGTGGGTGGTCTTATGACGAGCTGGACTCGTCATGAGCACACGACCACTGTGTGCCATGACGAGTCCAGCTCGTCATAAGCATCGAAGAGGTTAGAATACTTCCCCAAAACAAACACTAAAAACAGTACAATTCAGCTGCCAAACTCTCAACTCAGCACAATTCCTTCCACCACAAAGAACACTCCCTGGAATAGTAAGTAAAAAGGGAAAGTAACTGTCTACTTCCTGTTTTGCAGCATGGCTGAGTGATTGCATCATTTCCTGTTTGGATGCAACACATTTTGATGTTTTGCTTTATATTTTCTGCCCACACATCATTTTTTTGGGATGCAACATCCATTACAAGGTCACAATATCTGCATGTGTGACGTTTGTTGTTTAAGCGCCGTTTTTCCATATTGAACATTATGCTTAGTGAGTAATCAGTGGTTTATACCGGAGATGCTGGAGTGTTATCTTTAACACTTCATTTTTCTGACAGATGCGACAAGTTTTGTATGCCAAAGTACCTCTACCATGAATAGCATGAAAATATGAAGTGATGCATGGATTTTTGTAAGTGAGGCATCACGTAATGCTTAGGTTATGTTACCTTACATCAAAATGCATGACATTTACTAGTCAGAAGTCACTTTTGGCGCAGACATTCACGTACAGGCTAAGGATATGTCACCATTATTTCTAATGCGTCACTATTGTTAAGTTGCTGTGCTAACTAATGACACTTAGCTGGGGAGATGTGCAATAGTCTAATGTGACACATCTCATTCTAGTTTACTATGCACAGTTGTTTACGCTTTGACATTGCCTATTGGCATATTGTTTCACTATTGGGACACTATTATGTAAAGGCTGCACTTTCTCAGTTTGTGCCAGGAGCATCTTGCAAAAGGTGCACCTGCCACAAAGGGTAAATTGACCACTATTACATGGAATGTGCTGACCTCAGGGCTGGTGCATACGTAGCCAGCCCTGGGAACATCACATTCCTGTGAATGACACAGTGGCTGCTTAGAAGCAGCTCCATTATTGCACAGTGCAGAAAGCAACACACCAGCACTTTGAAGGGCGAATGTGAATCCCCTTGCAGGCGTGTTTATTGAGTGACTGCACCTGCCTGAAAGGGGATGTCGGGGGGGCTTGGGAGCCCGTTTCCCCCTCCACAGGGCTGCCATCTACAGGCGCAATGACAGTGCCACAAATGTAATTTGCCTCACTGTCATTGTTTTACCAGAGAGGTTCTTTACCTCTGCACCCAAATCTGTTATATGGCACGGGTGCTGAGGCAAGGGGATTTGTACCCGTTTGCATGGGGCTTTGCACCCAGGCAAATGTGTGTGCAGCCTTTGGAGATGGCGTTTGCCTTATGACTGCACCTGGCCTATCGGTATCAAAGAAGAGCCCACACAAGCGGCTGGGGTACCTCATGCTATAGCCAAAATGTCTGGGGGCATGCAAGGTGGGTGGGGACACATGTTGCAACCCTGGTGAGTTTTGACACTTCCGAGCATTTGTCATTTGATACAGTTGATGTCTCAGGACCTGTGAAAAAGTAAAACACACCTGCGACTCTTTTATGAGTACTTGTGATTTTATTGTGAACCTTAGTGCTGTTTTGGACATGGTGAAAATAGCTAGTTCATGAGAAAAAGTTATTGACAATGTGTGTGCGTCGCCTTATCCATGCAGCAGTGTTGAGGATGTCTCTGCCATCTGCTTCAGCTGTTGTTCTTCATCCCTGGGCACATATGTTTTAACACTTATGTTGTGGAGAATTGCACAAACTACGATCATCTTACATACTAATTCTACCTGCCACCGGATAAGTCGAAACAACAAACCTGCCCTTGAGCAGGCCGAAGCTTCTCTCTATCACGTTTCGTGTTCGGCAATGTGCATGGATGTAGGCCTTTGAGGGTCCATCTGGGGGGTCATCAGCCAGGTCTGTAGGCCATATTCTAAGTGAAAAGTAGGAGAACTGTCTATACTGTGGATCATGTTTACCAATACATGACATGTGGTGTTTGTTATGTATCCTGCAATTTGGAATATTACTGAAGTTATGATTAGATAAAGTGTTTCCCATACAGTTTCACATTGTTTGTGACACTTACTTTGCTGTGTGACATGTCAAATGTGTGACAGGGGATGGTAAATTTCTGGCCTTGAGTTGCCGACTGCAATGTGTAATGGCTTGGGTTCTGTGACGGAGACCTGGGTCCCTATTTTGTATGGTGCACACTTTCCCACTTTGCACCTGGCACACCTTGAAGTAGGTTCACTGGACGCCGAAATGGAAAGTGAGACATATTACATAAATTGTGCTGCCCACAGGGCTGGCACTTACTCATGCTGCCCTGAGGGCAGCACATTCAAGTGAAATGCAGTGCAGCTTTCAATCAGCTGCTCCGTGTTTCACTGTTCATACGGAAATTCGCATGCAATTTGAGAGGGGATTTCATATTCCCTTGCAGGCGGGTGCAGTTAATGACTGTACCCGCATGCAAGGTGATATCTGAGGGATCCATGGGACACCCTTTCCCCCCTCCTGAAAGCTGTTCTTAGTGGGCACACTGACAGCGCACCACCTTTGAGGTGGTGCACTGTCAGTGCGCATAATGATAGCTTCTTCGCCTCTGCGCTTGTAATACAGTGCAGGCGCAGAGGCAAAGTTATTTCTTCATTTGCATGGAGCACACCACCATACAAAAGAGGACATGCCCCCTTAAGATAGCACTGTTGCTTTATGGGCACCAGCGCTGTTGGCATTACAGAAAGTGAGGGACATACATCTGTGGCCCCCTGTGTGATTACTATGTGCCCTGGGGGCGCACAAAGAGGGCACCTAGGCCTGTGGCACCCCCAGGGCACTTTCTGTTATACTGCCAATGGTGTATGTACATTTCTGCTATATGTTTTGTGCTTGTTATCCTTTGCCCATTAACTTTTTGGGTCAGTATTATGTGAGGCCCTGAGATGTGCCAGATGTCCAGCAATTGTTACAGATTATTTGGGTATGTGATTTTTTAAAAATGTTGTTTACCTACAAGCAGACCATTGCCATATTGCCCATTTTGGAAGTGGTCATCGATGATGCTGTTGTGGACTATATATGCGTTATGCACACTACAAGGATATTTGGCCAGTGCATTAGTGAAGGGTCTCCGATGGTCCACGATGGCCTCGACATTTATTGAGTGAGTGTACTTCCTGTTTCAGTATTGATGTGAGTTGCTGAGGGAGGGATCAGTTGCACATGAATGCAGTCCATTGCACCAAGAACATGTGGAAAGCCTGAGATCCCATAAAAACCTTGTTTTATCTCCATCTGCTGATGTTGTGCGTTGGGTAACTGGAGGTACTGTGGTGCGAGGTGAATTATGGCATCCAGGAAAGATGGAAGGAATTCTGAAAACAATGCCTGGGAGACACCTGCCACTTGTGGTGCTGTGGTCTGGAATGAGCATGAGGCCAACATGTGTAAGACAGCCAGGAGCTTGGACTGCGGTGGGATGTTGCAGACCCTGGCAGTTGGTGGCTGTAGCCATGGTGAGATCTGATGCACCAAGCTCACAATGGACATTGTGAGGAGATAATATCTTATGACATCTTCCTCCCTGAGCTCAATGAGGGTAGTCCTTTGGCGATAGATGCGCTCCCTTCTCCTGTGCTGAATTGGCGGTGGTAGAGGTGGGAGAAGTTATGGTATTTGGTTTGGTGGTGGTTGTTATCTTCTCTGTCCAACTCCCAGCTGCAAGATTAGAAGGTCCATGTTCCCAGAATCGATGGCAGACTGTTCTGCCAGGCTTCTCTTTTATTGCTACAGCACATGCGTCATTTTGTATGCGTGGGTTTGTGAGGCACAGGGATACTAACGCAATTTTAAAGCTGCTTGACGCAGCTTGGGGATGCGTCTACATGCAGAATACGAGTAAATATCCCTGCGTCAGTATTGCATTAAATGCTATGTTGGAACACCTACCTTGCATATATTTAAACTTATGTGACGCAGCATATTCTGACCCAGAACCATTCTGACGCAGAGCTCTCTTCCGTGACGCATTTCCATAGATGTTTCACTTAGTAAATATGCAGTTAAAAAAAAAACACTGAAGGTTCACAAAAAGTGACGCACCGGTGGCACAAGGGGCTTGTAAATTAGCCCCTTTGTTCACAAGAGGGGTGTTGGGAGGTCTGGAGAATGTTGATCCCTCTCCTTATTTTCCTCTGTGGAATTTTAAATTGCTCCTTCTGGTATGTTAAAGTGGTACAACATGCTTGTTGTGGCACATGAATATTTTTTTGCTGTGACCTGAGATAATGTCCTATCACGTATGCTGCACCTCACCAATTTAGTTTTGGTCTTTGATTTACCAGATATAATAGAGAAAAAAATCCCAATATATACTTTGTTTGTTCATTGCTGGTTCTTCATCAGAAGACTGTTCATGTGCAGCTGAGTCCTTCTGCTGCATATAGTGAAAAAAGTTAAAACCAACAGGTATTTTTTTAAACTCTTGCTTTTTACAAATGTATTGTTAAAATAAAGTTAAACCAATATGTTACTAAACAGCTAGACTCAAACTTTGTGGAAAATATGTCCATATATCTGTTTTACACTTTGTCATTGTATTCATGACTACTGACGTCATTGTGACCTCTGGTGTTGTTGTGAAAAAGGAAAATGCATTTTTGATGTAGTTTATTTGACAAATGAATACAAAGGGGAAAGTTAAATTAGTATTTTACTAAACAGCTACACTGAAACGTTATCTAAAATATGGCCATATATTTGTTTTGCACTTTCCCAAAAACACGCGGTTTTCGCGGTGTGTCCTTGGCAATCGTGATATCATTGTAAAAAATCAAATATCTTGAAATAAGATGATTAATGTGCGTTTTAAATAAATAGATGACAAATACAACATTAAGTGGTGAGCCATGTAGATGTAATGTTCAATATCTAAATATAGAAAAAAAGCAGGGACAATCTAGTTATGAAATAGAATTTAAAAATGTTAGAAATTCACTGAAAAAGCAAAGGTTACGGGCACGTTATATTTAGGAAATAGAATTTTAAAAACTAACAAATTCACTGAAAAAAACAAAGGTTACAGGGATGTTATAGTTAGCCTGACATTTCACTTGTACAAAACCAGAGAAATTCAACAGTTATAGTTAGCTGAGCTAAAGATAACTTGGGCCCTCGCAGTGTACTGCTTATGACCTCACATATTACATCACTCATGACATGGTCAGTGACATCACTCATGACATCACTGATTACATCATGCACAGAATCTCTGACACACCCACTCACACCCAATATAACCTTTCATACACGCACTCCAACTTCCATACAACCATTCTCAAAACCAGTGACACACCCATATCAGTACTTACATACCCACTTACTGATCTACACACAAATCCACTCCGTCACCCATACAACCACTCATAATCCAACTCACTCACTAATACAGATATATATATCCACTCACACACCCTTACAACCACTCACACACTGTAAGTCACCCATAGAGCTACTCACACACCTACTCACTCACCCCTAGTGTCATTGACACAGCCACTTACTCGCCAATACAGATACACACACATTCACTCACTTACTCATACAGATACTAACACACACTCACTCAACCATACAGTCATTGACACAAGCACACACTCACCCAGACACCCACTCTCACAATCACTCACTCACACATTCAGTCACTCATATACTCCAACAATCTCCTATACTGCCTTTCCCATATGCAGTTACTCATCCATATGCCACTGACATATCCATTCACTCACCGACACAGTCATACACACACTCATTCACCCATACAGCTTCTTACAGACACACTCACTAACCCATACAGCCACTGACTCACCCACTGACTCATCCATGCAGGCAGTCACACACACCCTCACCCACCCACACACACTCAAACAGCCATACAGATAGTCAGACAACCAATCAATCACCCATACAGCCACTCACGTATCCACTCACCAACCCATACACCAACCGACTGACTGATAAAGACATTCACGCAACCTAGTCACTCACACGTATATTCACTGAGACACCTAATCACTCACTTATACAGTCAGCCACACACCCACTGAATCATCCATACAGGCACTCATACACCCACTGATTCACCAATGCACCTTGGTGTATAAATTTAACACTCATAAACCTTTTAAAAAAACACTCTCAGTCACTGCATGATGTCATCAGTGATGTCATTAGTGATATGATTTGAGATGTCATCAGTGATACCATCAGCGATGTCACTGACTATGTCATGAGTGATGTATTATGTGAGGTCATAAGCAGTGCATTGCGGGGGCGCAAGTTATAGTTAGCTCAGCTAACTATAACAGCAGAATTTTTCTGGTTCTGTACAAGAGAAATGTCAGCCTAACTATAACATGCCTGCCACCTTTAGGTTTTCCAATGAATATATATATATATATATATATATATATTCACTGAAAAAACCATAGGTTTCAGGCACGTTATAGTTAGAAATTAGCATTTAAAAACCTTACAAATTCACTGAAAAAACCATAGGTTTTAGGGACAGTTATAGTTACTTGGACATTGCACTCGTACAAAACCCGTGAAATTCCCCCGTTATAGTTAGTTCAGCTAACTATAACTCGCGCCCCGCAATGCACTGCTGATGACGTCACATATTACATCACTCATGACATGGTCAGTGACATCACTGATGACATCACTGATGACATCTCAAATGACATCACTGATGACATCATCCATGTGATAATTTCATGCATCTTCTCACACCCTAATATAACTTTTGATACACCCACTCTAAATTACAGACTGCCATGAGCAGACCTAGGGGGTCAGGGTGTTGCTACCCTTCCCCCTTTTTGCGCTTTGCGCACTTGTTTCTGTCCCTCGGTTCTACCGAGGGACAAAATGGCTGCCAACACTTCCTGATTTGGAGAGTTGACAGCCAATTAGGATGCAGCTCGTGATCGGGAGGGTGCGCGGATCCGACGCGGCCATAGATATATATGTACTTTTACTTTTGATTTTCTCAGCAACTACTGAACGGATTTAAACCATTTAACAAAAAGGGTTCTTTCTGAACCAAGAACTACCTCTTTGCCAAATTTGGTGTAATTCCGTTCAGCAGTTCGGGCTGTAGCCGTGTCTAAAGTTTCCTATGGGAAATTGATTTTTTGACTCTTATTTTTTTAATTTCTCCGCAACTACTGAACGGATTTACACCATTTAACAAAGGGGTCAATCGACGCAAGAGTTATTTCAAATAGAATGTCGCGGATTTCCTATGGAAAATAGGTCCTAACTATAACTATCTACTGGCGACCGCCAGTAGATAATTATCTACTGGCGGTCGCCAGTAGATAGTTATAGTTACAACCTATTATCCATAGGAAATCCGCGACATTCTATTTGAAATAACTCTCTTGCCGGTTGACGTATCTTCGCAAAATTTGCAAACTTTGTGGCCCGCTCCGGTCCGCTCCTACCCTGAAAGTCTCGGGGATTCGTCAAGCGGGGGCCGAGAAAAAAGGGGGTCCCAAAACGCGTTTTCCCCATGCAATTTTCCATAGGAAACTTTAGACACGGCTACAGCTCGAACTGCTGAACGGAATTACACCAAATTTGGCAAAGAGGTAGTTCTTGGTTCAGAAAGAACCCTTTTTGTTAAATGGTGTAAACCGCTCAGTAGTTGCTGAGAAAATCAAAAGTAAAAAGATAGTGATATCTATGGCCGAGTAGGGTCCGCGTACTCTCCCGATCACGAGCTGCATGTTAATTGGCTGTCAGCTGGCTGTCAACATTCCGATTCAGGAAATGTTGGCAGCCATTTTGTCCCTCGGTAGAACCGAGGGAAAGAAACAAGTGCGCAAAGCGCACAAAGGGGGCAGGGTAGAAACACCCTGACCCTCTAGGTTTGCTCAGGGGGTCCCACAAGGACCCCCTGGGCAAAAAAAACAAAAACATTTTTTAAAAATCGGCAGGATGCGCTCAGGGTGCGCGAATCCTGCCGGAAAATCGAGCGCGGTCTCCGCGCTCGATAGCATTTGCCTCCGGGTGGCCCAAGTCCCGGGGGCATGGTGGGGGTTAATTTTATGTGTGGGGGCCTCAAAGGGCTCCCCAAGCCCCGGGGACCGCCACCCCCCGGGGCTTTATATAAAATGGTGCGGGAGGGCTCTTCTGCCTCCCGCAGCCCCGGGGACCGCCACCCCCGGGGCTTCTTTTATAGTTAATAAGGTGTGGGGGCTCTAGCCCCCACACGCCCGGGACCACCACCTCCCCGGCACTTACAAAATAAATGTGGGGGTCCATTACGGACCCCCATAGCCCCGGGGACCACCACCTCCCCGGGGCTGTGCAGTCTTAAGGGAGGGGGCCGCGCAGCCCCCTCCTGGAGCCCTTGATGGCCCTGGGGACCGCCACCCCCAGGGCCGGCTTCCTGCAGTGTCCCGGGTTGCCTACCCTCGGGACACTGTAGTTTGCTATGGCAGGGACGGAGCCTTGCGGCTCCCGTCCCTGCCATTGTAAACTTGCTTTGGATATTGGAAGAGAGAGCAGGGAAACCTGCTCTCTCTTCCAATATCCAAAGCCGACAGCTTTCCACATGGGGAGCAGCATGTTAGCTGCTCCCCATGTGTAAAGCAATGCCGGCTCCCAAGGGACGCTGGGAGCCGGCGGGACTGTGGGGGATTTGGGACCCCCCACAGTCCCCAACGGAGAGGGCCAGCCCCGGGGATGGAGTCCCCGGGCAAGTAGTGGCTCGGAGTGGGGCCACGCGCCCCCTCCCCCAAAAAAAAATAAAAAAATGGAAAGGCCGGCCCCGGGGATGGGGTCCCCAGGGCCTTAAATGGCCTGAGGAGGGGGCCACGCTGCCCCCTCCAAAGAAAAAAATAAAAAGGCCATGCCCCGGGGATGGGGTCCCCGGGGCCAACACAGGCCCAGGAAGGGGGCCACGCGGCCCCCTTCACGTTTTTGTTTTTTTAATTTTAATTACAAAGAAAGGGTAAGGCCCTGGGGGATAGGGTTCCCAGGGCCCAAAAACATGAAAAAGGAAGGGGGCACACAGCCTCCCTTCAGGGGACAAAAAAAAAAAAAAACGATCGGGCCCGCAGGCCCCGCCCCTTCCTTCACCACTCTGCAAACGCGCCCCTGGCGCGTTTGCAGAGGGGAACGATTCCCCTTGAATACTGGGGGTCCCTGGGGGCCAACTAGCCCACCAGGAACCTCCAGTATGCGCCAGGGGGCTACCTTGCAGAGAGGTGTACAGAGGCCACGCCCCTTTTACACCTCTCTGCAACGCAGCTCTGTGGCACTTTTTGGAGGTATATGGTGGGCTAGTTGGACTCCGGGGACCCTCAGGATTCAAGGGGACTTAATCCCCAAACTTAAAACGCGCCACGGGGCGTGTTTGCACAGTTGTGAAGGGAGGGCGGGGCTCAGGTGACATGTGTGCAAACAGGCCCCGTGGCGCGTTTTAAGATGGAGAATTAAATCCCCTTCAATCCTGAGGGTCCCTGGGGCCAACTAGCCCAACAGGTACATCCAGAAAGCGCCACAGAGCTGCGTTGCAGAGAGGTGTAAAAAGGGTGTGGCCTCTCTACACGTCTCTGCAACGCAGCCCCTGGCGCATATTGGAGGTTCCTGGTGGGCTAGTTGGCCCCTAGGGACCCTCAGGATTCAAGGGGACTTAATCCCCAACTTAAAACGCGCCACGGGGCGCGTTTGCACAGATGTCACCTGAAGCCCCGCCCCTCCCTTCACCATTGTGCAAATATTCTTCTAAAATCATCCGAAATACGAATTCCGATTTACTCACCTGTTATAAGGAGAGACCTCAGTGCTGCATCTTTCAGCCCAGTACTGGTCCTGAAAAGTAATTTTAACCGTACTTACCAGTAACTTGAATTTCCTTCCATAGGATATCATTGCCTGCTTTTTGCTGAAAAAGTTTCTGTGTTGATTTTTGAAACATACAAATATTCCTCTAAAATCAGCCGAAATACGAATTCCGATTTACTGACCTGTTATAAGGAGAGACCTCAGTGCTGTATCTTTCAGCCCAGTACTGGTCCTGAAAAGTAATTTTAACCGTACTTACCAGTAACTTGAATTTCCTTCCATAGGATATCATTGCCTGCTTTTTGCTGAAAAAGTTTCTAAGTGTTGTTTTTTGAAACATACAAATATTCCTCTAAAATCAGCCGAAATCCGAATTCCGACTTACTCACCTGTTATCAGGAGAAAACACAGTGCTGCACCTTTTAGCCCAGCACTGACCCTGAAAAGTAATTCTAACCGTACTTACCAGTAACTTGAATTTCCTTCCATAGGCTAACATTGACTGGTTTCACTTGGAACTTCTTCTAAGTGTGGAGTTTTGGAACTTTAAAATATTCCTCTAAAATCAGCCGAAATACGAATTCCGATTTACTCACCTGTTATCAGGAGAGAACCCAGTGCTGCATCTTTTAGCCCAGCACTGACCCTGAAAAGTAATTTTAACCGTACTTACCAGTAACTTATTTTTTCTTCCATAGGAATCCATTGTCTGGTTTTCAGCAAAAAGTTTCAAAGTGTTGATTTTTACAAACTACAAATATTCCTTAAAAATCACCTGTATGACTTAAACGCATTCTTTCAACTGTTTACAGGAGATGCACCAGTGCTGGATCCAGGATCCAACACTGAGTAAGAAAAAGTAACGATAACAGTTTTTACCTGCTAAGTGAATTTCCTTCCATAGGATAACATTGGTGACTATATGAGAAAAAGTTTCTAAGTGTCAACTTTTAAAATACAATAATATTCCTTAAAAATCAGTACTGTAACCAAAACGCTTTTACTCAACTGTTTACAGGAGATGTCCCAGGACTGAATCTAGGATCCAGTCCTGTGGTTAGAAAAGTAATCCATAAAGTAACTAATTGCATTTAACTAGAAATTCACATTGAGCTGAATGTTGCATTGTGTTTGAAAATGTGTTGCCCATTGCAACAACTGTAACTACTGTACTTAAAAGTCTATTGCCTATGTGCAAAGTATTTAAACTAAAGTAATTCATTCTGAGAAAGTATTTGTTGTAATGTAATGTATAATGTAATTACAATGTAATTTAAAAAATAAAATATGTATAAAAAAATTGTTTCTAAAAATGTAGTAAATCAGTATGAAAAAAATTAATATAACAATTAATACATTTAAAAATTGTCATTTACAAAACCTTTGAAATTCACTGAAAAAACCATAGGTTTCAGGCACGTTATAGTTAGAAATTAGCATTTAAAAACCTTTGAAATTCACTGAAAAAACCATAGGTTTCAGGGACGTTATAGTTACAAATTAGCATTTAAAAAACCTTTGAAATTCACTGAAAAACCATAGGTTTCAGGCACGTTATAGTTAGAAATTAGCATTTAAAAACCTTTGAAATTCACTGAAAAAACCATAGGTTTCAGGGACGTTATAGTTACAAATTAGCATTTAAAAACCTTTGGAATTCACTGAAAAAACCATAGGTTTTAGGGACAGTTATAGTTAGTTGGACATTGCACTCGTACAAAACCCGTGAAATTCCCCCGTTATAGTTAGTCCAGCTAACTATAACTCGCGCCCCGCAATGCACTGCTGATGACTTCACATATTACATCACTCATGACATGGTCAGTGACATCACTGATGACATCACTGATGACATCTCAAATGACATCACTGATGACATCACTGATGACATCATCCATGTGATAATTTCATGCATCTTCTCACACCCTAATATAACCTTTGATACACCCACTCTAAATTACAGACTGCCATTCGCAAAACCATAGACACTCCAAAACCAATAACTACATACCCACTCACTGATTCTTAGGTCTACGCACACATCCACTCACTAACCCGTACAGTCACTCATACTTACGGTCACTCAGTACAGGACTATCATATGCACTCATACTCCTATATAGACACTCAAACACCGCCACTCATCCATAGAGGTACTCACACACCTAGTCAGTCATGCAAATAATTAAACACACTACCATTTACTCACCTATACAGTTATACACACACCAGCTCACTTACTCATACAAATACTAGCACATTCTTACGCTCTTATACAATCACTGATACAAGCACACACTCATCCATACAGCCACTATCACAATCACTCACTCTCGCTTATAGCTATTTATATACTCCAACACACATATATATGTAGTTACTCACACATGTACCACTGGGACATACATTCACTCACTAACACACTCTTACACACACTTACCCACCCATACAGTCTATCACAGATGCACTCTTGAAACCATCCACCCAGTGAATCACCCACTCACACATCTATGCACAGAGTCGCACACATCCCTCCCACACAAACACTCAGGCACCCATACAGATACTCACACAAGCATTCAATAACTCATATAGACACTCATGTAGCTATTCACAAACACATGCAGCCACTTACACAGCAACAGACAGACGGATACAGACATTCACCCAGTTTAGTCACTAACCCATGCATTCAGTAAGATACGTTAAATCACTCACTTATACAGTCAGTCACGCACCTACTAAATCATCCATACAGACACTTACACACCCACTCATTCTTCAATACGTCTTTTCCTATATATATTAAAAATATTTAAACTTTACAGAAACACACAGTCACTGGATGATGTCATCAGTGATGTCATTTGAGATGTCATCAGTGATGTCATCAGTGATGTCACTGACCATGTCATGAGTGATGTAATATGTGACGTCATCAGCAGTGCATTGCGGGGCGCGAGTTATAGTTAGCTGAACTAACTATAACGGGGAATTTCACGGGTTTTGTACGAGTGAAATGTCCAACTAACTATAACTGTCCCTAAAACCTATGGTTTTTTCAGTGAATTTCAAAGGTTTTTTAAATGCTAATTTGTAACTATAACATATCTGAAACCTATGTTTTTTTCAGTGAATTTCAAAGGTTTTTTAAATGCTAATTCCTAACTATAACATGTCTGAAACCTACGGTTTTTCAGTGAATATATATATATATATATGTGTGTATATATATATATATATGTATATATATATATATATACATATATATATATATATATATATATATATATATATTTACTGAAAAAACCACAGGTTTCAGGGACATTATTGTTAGTTGGACATTTCACTCGTACAAAACCAGAGAAATTCAGCCATTATAGTTAGTTCAGCTAACTATAACTTGTGCCCCCGCAATGCACTGCTGATGACGTCACATATTACATCATTCATGACATGGTCAGTCACATCACTGATGACATTACTGATGACATCTCAAATGACATCACTGATGACGTCACTGATGACATCATCCAGTGACTGTGTGTTTCTATAAAGTTTAAATATGGACTGACTGTATAAGTGAGTGATTAAATGTGTCTTACTGAATGCATGGGTTAGTGACTGATACAGACATTCACACAGTTTAGTTTGTCAGTTGGTGTGTAAGCGGTTGCATGGGTTGGTGAGTAGCTAAATGAGGATCTATATGGGTTATTAATTGCTTGTCTGAGTATCTGTATGGGTGTCTGAGTGTCTGTGTTTGTGACTCTGTGCATAGATGTGTGAGTGGATGACTCACTGGGTGTATGGGTTCAAGAGTGCATCTGTGAAGGGCTGTATGGGTGGGTGAGTGTGTGTATGGGTGTGTTGGTGAGTGAATGGATACCTCAGTGGTACATGTGTGAGTAACTGCATATGTGAAAGGCAGTATATGTGAGTGTTGGAGCGTATAAATTACTATATGTGAGAGTGAGTGATTGTGAGTGTGGCTGTATGGATCAGTGTGTGCTTATATTAGTTATTGTATAAGAGTGTAAGTATGTGTTAGTATATGTTTGAATAAGTGAGGTGGTGTGTGTATAACTGTATAGGTGAGTAAATGGGAATGTGATTAATTCTTTGCATGACTGACTAGGTGTGTGAGTAACTCTGTGGATGAGTGGCGGTGTGTGAGTGTCTGTATAGATATGTGAGTGCATATGATAATGCCGTATTTATGGTTGACTGCATGTATGAGTGACTGTATGGGTGAATGAGCGGATGTGTGTGTAGACCTAGGAATTAGTTAGTGGGTATGTACTAACTGGCATTGGTGTGTCTATGGTTTCAAAAATGGTAGTCTGTATTTTAGAGTGGTTGTATCAAAGGTTATAATAGGGTATGATGAGGTGCATCAGATTATCACATGGATGACGTCATCAGTGATGTCATCAGTGATGTCATTTGAGATGTCATCAGTGATGTCATCAGTGATGTTACTGACCATGTCATGAATGATGTAATATGTGACATCATCAGCAGTGCATTGCGGGGGCGCGAGTTATAGTTAGCTGAACTAACTATAACGGCCGAATTTCTCTGGTTTTGTATGAGTGAACTGTCCAACTAACTATAACGTCCCTGAAACCTGTGGTTTTTTCAGTGAATTTCTAAGGTTTTTTAAATGCTAATTTCTAACTATAACGTCCATGAAACCTATGGTTTTTTCAGTGAATTTCAAAGGTTTTTTAAATGCTAATTTCTAACTTAACGTCCCTGAAACCTATGGTTTTTTCAGTGAATTTCAAAGGTTTTGTAAATGCTAATTTCTAACTATGCCTACAAAGGTAGGACATGTGAAGAAAGAGGAAGAAAAGCGCAGAAAGAAGCAAGACAAATGCAGAAAGAGGCAACAGAAGTCCAGAATGACGAAGGAAAGTGCAGGAAGAAGCAAGAGATGTGCAGAAAGAACCAACAGAGGAGCAGAAAGTCCTCCTGTGCCTCCAACTTTTTGCTGACGGGTACTGGTAGTAACTGACTCTGACTAACCAGGCCTAGAGCCAGTGCTATGCTAAAAGACACTTAGAATACAGTGAAAACACCTACATACATTAGGGAACACTATGCGTTGGGGTACCCCTGTGATTAGCATGACCTCCTCTGTATTTGCCATGAGTTAGTGCCTGTATCATTGCATGAGTACATGAGTAGTGACTGGATGATTAGAGTGCTACAAGGAGAGTGCATGGTGATTTTATAAGTGCTTGGATTTTGGCAGAGTGATTGGATAAGTACATGGTGCTGGCTGGGTGATTGGAGGAGTGCATGGGTAGTGACAGGGCGATGGCTGGACTGCATAGGTACTACCTGGGTAATTGCAGGAGTGAATCAGTACTGTGTAGGTGGTTAGAGGTCTGCATGGGTAGTGCACAGGGGATTGTAGCAGTGCATGTGTTAGTGCCTGGGTCATTGCATAAGTACATGGGTACTGACTGGATGAAGAGAGTACTGCAAGGAGAGTGCATGGTGAATTTATAAGTGCTTGGGTTTTGGCGGAGTGATTGGATAAGTACATGGTGCTGGCTTGGTGATTGGAAGACTGCATGGGCAGTGCACAGGTGATTGTACCACTGCATGTGTTAGTGCCTGGGTCATTGCATGAGTACATGGGTAGTGTTTGGATCATTAGAGTACTGCAAGGAGAAGTGCTTGGCTTTTGGCAGAGTGATTGGATAAGTACATGGTGCTGGCTGGGTAATTGAAAGAGTGCATGGGTAGTGACAGGGCGATGGCTGGACTGCATGGGTAGTGCTCATGGGATTGTAGCAGTGCATGAGTTAGTGCCTGGGTCATTGCATGAGTACATGGATAGTGACTGGATGATTTGAGTACTGCAAGGAGAGAGCATGGTGAATTTATAAGTGCTTGGATTTTGGCAGAGTGATTGGATAAGTACATGGTGGTGACTGAGTGATTGGAGGAGTGCATAAGCAGTGACAGGGAGATGGCTGGACTGCATGGGTAGTGCTCAGGTAATTGTAGCAGTGCATGTGTTAGTGCCTGGGTCATTGCATGAGTACATAGGTAGTGACTGGATGGTTAGAGTACTGCCAGGAAAGTGCCTGGTGTATTTATAAGTGCTTGGGTTTTGGTGGAGTGATTGGATAAGGACATGATGCTGAATGGGTGATTGGAGGAGTGCATGGGTAGTGACAAGGAGATGGCTGGTCTGCATGAGTAGTGCTCAAGTTATTGTAGCAGTGCATGTGTTAGTGCCTGGGTCATTGCATAAGTACATGGGTACTGATTGCATGATTAGAGTACTGCAAGGAGAGTGCATGGTGATTTTATAAGTGCTTGGGTTTTGGCGGAGTGATTGGATAAGTACATGATGCAGGATGGGTGATTGAGGAGTGCATGGGTAGTGACAGAGGGATTGCTGAAGTGCATGGGTACTACCTGGGTAATTGGAGCAGTGTATCAGTAGTGTGTAGGTGATTAGAGGTCTGCATGGGTAATGCTCAGGGGATTGTAGCAGTGCATGTGTTAGTGCCTGGGCCATTGCATAAGTACATGGGTACTGACTGGATGATTAGCGTACTGCAAGGAGAGTGCATGGTGAATCTATAAGTGCTTGAGTTTTGGCAGAGTGATTGGATAAGTACATGGTGCTGGCTGGGTGGTTGGAGGAGTGCATGCGTAGTGACAAGGAGATGGCTGGACTGCATCCATAGTGCTCAGGGGATTGTAGCAGTGCATGTGTTAGTGCCTGGGTCATTGCATGAGTACATGGGTAGTGACTGGATGACTAGAGTGCTGCAAGGACAGTGCATGGTGATTTTATAACTGCTTGGGTTTTGGCAGAGTGATTGGATAAGTACATGATGCTGGATGGGTGATTGGAGGAGTGCATGGGTAGTGACAATGGGATTTCTGGAGTGCATGGGTACTACCTGGGTAATTGGAGGAGTGAATCAGTAGTGTGTAGGTGGTTAGAGGTCTGCATGGGAAGTGCTCAGGGGATTGTAGCAGTGCATGTGTTAGTGCCTGGGCCATTGCATGAGTACATGGTGCTTTCTGGGTGATTGGAGGAGTGCATGGGTAGTGACAGGGCGATAGCTGGACTGCATGGGTAGTGCTCAGGGGATTGTAGCAGTGCATGAGTTAGTGCCTGGGTAATTGCATGAGTGCATGGGTAGTGACAGAGTGATTAGAGTGCTGCAAAGAGAGTGTATGGTGAATTTATAAGTACTTGGGTTTTGGCGGATTGATTGGATAAGTACATGGGTACTGACTGGATGGTGAGAGTACTGCAAGGAGAGAGCATGGTGAATTTATAAGTGCTTGGATTTTGGCAGAGTGATTGGATAAGTACATGGTGCTGACTGGGTGATTGGAGGATTGCATAGGCAGTGACAGGGAGATGTCTGAACTGCATGGGTAGTGCTCAGGGCATTGTAGCAGTGCATGTGTTAGTGCCTGTGTCATTGCATGAGTACATGGGAACTGACTGGATGATTAGAGTACTGCCAGGAGAGTGCATGGTGAATTTATAAGTGCTTGGGTTTTGGTGGAGTGATTGGATAAGTACATGATGCTGGATGGGTGATTAGAGGGGTGCATGGGTAGTGACAAGGAGATGGCTGGTCTGCATGAGTAGTGCTCAGGCAATTGTAGCAGTGCATGTGTTAGTGCCTGGGTCATTGCATGAGTACATGGGTAGTGACTGGATGATTAGAGTGCTGCAAGGACCGTGCATGGTGATTTTATAACTGCTTGGGTTTTGGCGGAGTGATTGGATAAGTACATGATGCTGGATGGGTGATTGGAGGAGTGCATGGATAGTGACAGAAGACTTGATGGAGTGCAGGGGAACTACCTGGGTAATTGGAAGAGTGAATCAGTAGTGTGTAGGTGGTTAGAGGTCTGCATGGGTAGTGCTCAGGGGAGTGTAGCAGTGCATGTGTTAGTGCCTGGGCTATTGCATAAGTACGTGGGTACTGACTGGATGATTAGAGTACTGCAAGGAGAGTGCATGGTGAATTTATAAGTGCTTGGGTTTTGGCGGAGTGATTGGAAAAGTACATGGTGCTGGCTGGGTGATTGGAGGAGTGCATGGGTAGTGACAAGGAGATGGCTGTACTGCATCAGTAGTGCTCTGGGGATTGTAGCAGTGCATGTGTTAATGCCTGGGTCATTGCATGAGTACATGGGTAGTGACTGGATGATTAGAGTGCTGCAGGGACAGTGCATGGTGATTTTATAACTGCTTGGGTTTTGGCGGAGTGATTGGATAAGTACATGGTGCTGGCTGGGTGATTGGAGGAGTGCATGGGTAGTGACAGATGGATTTCTGAAGTGCATAGGTACTACCTGGGTAATTGGAGGAGTGAATCAGTAGTGTGTAGGTGGTTAGAGGTCTGCATGGGAAGTGCTCAGGGGATTGTAGCAGTGCATGTGTTAGTGCCTGGGCCATTGCATGAGTACATGGGTTCTGACTGGATGATTAGAGTACTGCAAGGAGAGTGCATGATGATTTAATAAGGTCTTATGTTTTGGCGGAGTGATTGGATAAGTACATGGTGCTGACTGGGTGATTGGAGGAGTGCATGGGTAGTGACAGGGCGATGGCTGGACTGCATGGGTAGTGATCAGGGGATTGTAGCAGTGCATGTGTTAGTGCCTGGGTCATTGCATGAGTGAGTACATGGGTACTGACTGGATGATTAGAGTACTGCAAGGAGAATGCATGGTGAATTTATAAGTGCTTGGGTTTTGGCGGAGTGATTGGATAAGTACATGATGCTGGATGGGTTATTGGAGGAGTGCATGGGTAGTGACAGAAGTCTTGCTGGAGTGCAGGGGTACTACCTGGGTAATTGGAGGAGTGAATCAGTAGTGTGTAAGTGGTTAGAGGTCTGCATGGGTAGTGCTCAGGGGATTGTAGCAGTGCATGTGTTAGTGCCTGGGCCATTGCATAAGTACGTGGGTACTGACTGGATGATTAGAGTACTGCAAGTAGAGTGCATGGTGAATTTATAAGTGCTTGGGTTTTGGCGGAGTGATTGGATAAGTACATTGTACTGGCTGGGTGATTGGAGGAGTGCATGGGTAGTGACAAGGAGATGGCTGGACTGCATCAGTAGTGCTCAGGGGATTGTAGCAGTGCATGTGTTAGTGCCTGGGTCATTGCATGAGTACATGGGTAGTGACTGGATGATTAGAGTGCTGCAGGGACAGTGCATGGTGATTTTTTTTAACTGCTTGGGTTTTGGTGGAGTGATTGGATAAGTACATAGTGCTGGCTGGGTGATTGGAGGAGTGCATGGGTAGTGACAGAGGGATTTCTGGAGTGCATAGGTACTACCTGGGTAATTGGAGGAGTGAATCAGTAGTGTGTAGGTGGTTAGAGGTCTGCATGGGAAGTGCTCAGGGGATTGTAGCAGTGCAGGTGTTAGTGCCTGGGCCATTGCATGAGTACATGGGTTCTGACTGGATGATTAGAGTACTGCAAGGAGAGTGCATGATGACGTTATAAGTGCTTGGGTTTTGGCGGAGGGATTGGATAAGTACATGGTGCTGACTGGGTGATTGGAGGAGTGCATGGGTTGTGACAGGGCGATGGCTGGACTGCATGGGTAGTGATCAGGGAATTGTGGCAGTGCATGTGTTAGTGCCTGGGTCATTGCATGAGTACATGGGTACTGACTGGATGATTAGAGTGCTGCAAGGAGAGTGCATGGTGAATTTATAAGTGCTTGGATTTTGGCGGAGTGATTGAAATAAGTACATGGTGCTGACTGAGTGATTGGAGGAGTGCATAGACAGTGACAGGGAGATGGCTGGACTGCATGGGTAGTGCTCAGGGGATTGTAGCAGTGCATGTGTTAGTGCCTGGGTGATTGCTTGAGTACATGGGTACTGACTGGATGATTAGAGTACTGCAAGGAGAGTGCATGGTGAATTTATAAGTGCTTGGGTTTTGGCGGAGTGATTGGATAAGTACATGGTGCTGGCTGGGTGATTGGAGGAGTGCATGAGTAGTGACAAGGAGATGCCTGGACTGCATGAGTAGTGCTCAGGGGATTGTAGCAGTGCATGTGTTAGTGCCTGGGTCATTGCATGAGTACATGGTTAGTGACTGGATGATTAGAGTGCTGCAAGGACAGTGCATGGTGATTTTATAACTGCTTGGGTTTTGGCGGAGTGATTGGATAAGTACATGATGCTGGATGGGTGATTGGAGGAGTGCATGGGTAGTGACAGAGGGATTGCTGGAGTGCATGGGTACTACCTGGGTAATTGCAGGAGTGAATCAGTGCTGTGTAGGTGGTTAGAGGTATGCATGGGTAGTGCACAGGGGATTGTAGCAGTGCATGTGTTAGTGCCTGGGTCATTGCATAAGTACATGGGTACTGACTGGATGAAGAGAGAACTGCAAGGAGAGTGCATGGTGAATTTATAAGTGCTTGGGTTTTGGCGGAGTGATTGATAAGTACATGGTGCTGGCTTCGTGATTGGAAGACTGCATGTGCAGTGCACAGGTGATTGTACCACTGCATTTGTTAGTACCTGGGTCATTGCATGAGTACATAAGTAGTGACTGGATGATTAGAGTACTGCAAGGAGAGTGCATGGTGAATTTATAAGTGCTTGGCTTTTGGCAGAGTGATAGGATAAGTACATGGTGCTGGCTGGGTGATTGGAAGAGTGCATGGGTAGTGAAAGGGCGATGGCTGGACTGCATAGGTAGTGCTCAGGGGATTGTAGAAGTGGATGAGTTAGTGCCTGGGTCATTGCATGAGTACATGGATAGTGACTGGATGATTAGGGTACTTCAAGGAGAGAGCATGGTGAATTGATAAGTGCTTGGATTTTGGCAGAGTGATTGGATAAGTAAATGGTGGTGACTGGTTGATTGGAGGAGTGCATAACCAGTGACAGGGAGATGGCTGGACTGCATGGGTAGTGCTCAGGTAATTGTATCAGTGCATGTGTTAGTGCCTGGGTCATTGCATGAGTACATGGGTAGTGACTGGATGATTAGAGTACTGCCAGGAGAGTGCATGGTGAATTTATAAGTGCTTGGGTTTTGGTGGAGGGATTGGATAAGAACATGATGCTGGATTGGTGATTGGATTAGTGCATTGGTAGTGACAGAGGGATTGCTGGAGTGCATGGGTACTACCTGGGTAATTGGAGTAGTGAATCAGTAGTGTGTAGGTGGTTAGAGGTCTGCAGGGGTAGTGCTCAGGGGATTGTAGCAGTGCATGTGTTAGTGCCTGGGCCATTGCATAAGTAGATGGTTACTGACTGGATGATTAGAGTACTGCAAGGAGAGTGCATGGTGAATTTATAAGTGCTTGGATTTTGGCGGAGTGATTGGATAAGTACATGGTGCTGGCTGGGTGATTGGAGGAGTGCATGTGTAGTGACAAGGAGATGGCTGGACTGTATCAGTAGTGCTCAGGGGATTGTAGCAGTGCATGTGCTAGTGCCTGGGTCATTGCATGAGTACATGGGTAGTGACTGGATGATTAGAGTGCTGCAAGGACAGTGCATGGTGATTTTATAACTGCTTGGGTTTTGGCGGAGTGATTGGATAAGTACATGATGCTGGATGGGTGATTGGAGGAGTGCATGGGTAGTGACAGAAGGATTGCTGGAGTGCATGTGTACTACCTGGGTAACTGGAGGAGTGAATCAGTAGTGTGTAGGTGGTTAAAGGTCTGCATGGGTAGTACACAGGGGATTGTAGCAGTGCATGTGTTAGTGCCTGGGTCATTGCATGAGTACATGGGTACTGACTGGATGATTAGAGTACTGCAAGGAGAGAGCATGGTGAATTTATAAGTGCTTGGATTTTGGCAGAGTGATTGGATAAGTACATGGTGGTGAATGGGTGATTGGAGGAGTGCATAGGCAGTGACATGGAAATGGCTGGACTGCAGGGGTAGTGCTCATGGGATTGTAGCAGTGCATGTGTTAGTGCCTGGGTTATTTCATGAGTACATGGGTACTGACTGGAAGATTAGAGTACTGCAAGGAGAGTGCATGGTGAATTTATAAGTGCTTGGGTTTTGGCGGATTGATTCGATAAGTACATGGTGCTGGCTGATTAAAGGAGTGCATGGGTAGTGACAGGGCGATGGCTGGACTTTATTTTTGAGTGACTGTAAGGACGAGGGAGTAGATGTGTGTGTAGACCTATGAATCAGTGAGTGGGAATGTAGTAACTGGTATTGGTGTGTCTATGGTTTTGAGAATGGCAGTCTGTATTTTAGAGTGGGTGTGTCAAAGGTTATAATAGGGTGTGAGGAGGTGCATCAGATTATCATGTGGATGGTCTCATCAGTGATGTAATCAGTGATGTCATTTGAGATGTCATCAGTGATGTCACTGACCATGTCATGAGTGATGTAATATGTGACGTCATCAGCAGTGCATTGCGGGGGCGCGAGTTATAGTTAGCTTAACTAACTAGAACAGCCGAATTTGTCTGGTTTTGTATGAGTGAAATGTCCAACTACCTATAACGTCCCTGAAACCTATGGTTTTTCAGTGAATTTCAAAGGTTTTTTAAATGCTAATTTCTAACTATAACGTTCCTAAAACCAATGGTTTTTTTCAGTGAATGTCAAAGGTTTTTTAAATGCTAATTTCTAACTATGCCTATAGAGGTAGAACATGTGCAGAAAGAGGAAGAAAGGCGCAGGAAGAAGCAAGAGAAATGCAGAAAGAGGCAACAGAACTCCAGAAAGACTTAGAAAAGTGCTGAAAGAAGCAAGAGATATGCAGAAAGAACCAACAGAGGTGCAGAACGAGGCCTTGTTGCAAAGTCATCCTGTGTCCCCAACTTTTTGCTGACTGGTACTGGTGGTAACTGACTCTGACTAACCAGGCCCTGAGCCAGTGCTATGCTAAAAGACACTTAGAATACAGTGAAAACACCTACATACACTATGGGTTGGTGTACCCCTGTGATTAGTTAGTAATAATTAGTTGTTAATTAATATTAATTAATTATTTGGTAATTAATTATGGTAATTGTGTCATTAATTTTAGGTGTGTGTTTTTGTGTTTATAGGTGTAAAGGGTGGGAAGTAACTGCGAATCAGTAAAATTCACAATTTGTCAATCGCAAAATGCAGGCTTGATGCATGTGCCCCCTGGTTTCTAGGCGCTGGCCCCAAACCACTTTGTAGAGTAAGCCTTGACTGCTTCAACACAGCTACCACTGGAGAGTCGATTGAACTAAGGGAGGACTGGAGAGCCTTTGCAAGCATGGAGAGGAACAACACAAAACACAGCGGTTGTGCTGCCTGGTGTCCCCACTGGCCTTGGACTTGGAGAAAAAGACTGACAGTCAGCTCGCTATTGGGTGGCTAAATGTCTTACACCAGGCAGCAACCTATTAGAGTTAAAAAACAACACCGGATGAAATAGACCCATGAGGTACCACAACCATCACGTGGGAGGCGGAGGACATATGAGAATCCATCTTCACAAACGGTGAATAACCAGCAAGGGAAGTTGAGAACAGAGCTAGGACGTTACTCCCAACCTGCAGGTCTGGCAGAATCAATATTGTCTTGCGATCCCCTTTACCATAAACCACCAAGATACACGGGTACACCAGCATCCAGACACCCTGAACATTCTGCACACTTGAGCTTAAAACCACTGCCATCAGGTGTGGCCGTGTTATGGGTGACCCCTGCAGGCAGTCCTGATTTTTCAGCAACTGCACACTGCCGGCTGTTTTGAAGTTGATATTATAGGGCCCGATTCACAGAACTAACTTAAGACAAAAACCTAAACTTACTACCATTTTGGTATTCACAGAAGGCACTTACTCATTGTGGTATTCACAGAAGGCACTTACTCATTTTGGTATTCACAGAAGGCACTTACTCATCAATGAGTAAGTACCTTCTGAGGCACTTACTCATTTTGGTATTCATAGAAGGCACTTACTCATTGATGAGTAAGTGCCTTTCTGTGAATATCAAAATGAGTAAGTGCCTTCTGTGAATACCAAAATGAGTAAGTGCCTTCTGTGAAGACCAAAATGGTAGTAAGTTTAGGATTTTGTCTTAAGTTAGTTCTGTGAATCGGGCCCATAGTTTTAAAAGCAATAAAAAGTTATGGGATACAACGTGATATTGGTAAAATATTCAAGACTGGCTCAAGGCAGTGCTTAATTTGAGCCGGTGGTTCCTGGAGCTCAACATCGGCACTTAATCATCAACACTGACGCTTTTCATGAGCACCAGTTAAGGACACCTTCCTTTATGGTAGGGATCGGGAGATTAAGTGATTCACCCAGAATCACAGGATGTTGAGCCAACACCAAGACTTGAACCTGGTTCCCCAGCTCCGAAGCCAGCAGCTCTGGCCATTACGCCACATCCTCTCCCTGCTTTCATGGTTAGTAGTTGGTTGTGTTTTAGGCAGCGCTAACAGGAGAAATCGGCTGCCGCAAGCTGCCTCCTGACGAGAGCCCCAGCACTTATTTGTTTACAAATTAACTACTGGCTAAAGGTACCACATGTAACAAGGGGCCACATAACGGCTGTGTCTTCCACCGCTTCCAAAGGGGCTGTCTGTTTTGCACTGCTGCCCTGTCTTGAATTGCTCGCTGTGTGGAAAACATGTTCTGTTTTTGCTTGCACTATAGGTATTCTGTAGGAGAGAAATTTCCATTGCTCCTGTCCCTGCTGTACCATTGTCTGTATGTGAGAAACATGGTGTTTATGACCTAGCTCTCTCTAAATTGTGCCGGATACTTTGCATTGCAGAAACCTGACCTGTAACTGTTCTGTGCTGGAGGGGAGGCGCACAGCAGCTGCCTCTACCAGTATTGTTGCAAGTTTGACATGGGCCCTGGTGCAAATAAGGAAAATGGCCCATTTGACTGCTGTTTGGGTAGAAAAATACAGCACTCACCAGGGTTCAATGGGCCCCCGTGCTCTGGGTTCCCGTGCCACTGCACCAATGGGGGAGAGGAGAGAGAGGAGTGAAATAGGAGAGAGAGAGAGAGAACACCAAGTGTCTGCGCTGTAACTGCTCTGTGTATGAGGAAAGGTGCACTGATTCTGTGCTGAAGCCATGCTACACGAAAATGGTGGGAGGTCTCCAAAAGGCACATGGCTCAAGAAGTGTAGTGGGGAATCTTTTCCAAGGTGTGTGGTCTATGTAATTAAGGGTTTGGCTTAAAACACGTGAACTAGAATCCAATCCTTCATGCACAGTGGGACCTGATCAGTTTGTGTTTTGTGTTATTGCATCCAGATATATCACACAAGAGCGAACCAAAACAGGAATGGAAACCAAAAGCAAACCTTGCAAAAAATGTTCAAACCAGTTCTGCTTCTTTCCTCCACAGTCTGACAGCTCTAAATTCTCATTATTTTCCCTTTCTCTCTCTTGAAGCTCCCACTGTGCCTGCTCCAATTAACCTGGGGAAGTTGCAGAAAGCAAAAGGGGTGCCAGCAGCAGCCACCCGCTCTAAAAACTGACCCCCAAAGACTTCAGCACACCAAGGAAATGCCGGGGGCAGACAAGGCCTGGAGTGAATATATTCCTAAAATCAGTCCATTTGGCAGTATCAGATAAATGAGTAACAGAATGAAAATGTTGTAAATATTAGATTGGAAATTATTTAAGTTCTGGAAATATGAGACTGGGAATTAAACATCACTACGGTCTGTGAAAGGGCTATTGGTCTTCGGATTGTCTCAGTCACTCCCTGCTCTCCACTTTCCTCTGCAATCTCTCACTCTGACAGGCACACCCTTTTTCCCTCATACCTTTCTGAAAACTTACAGCTGCATATATCAAACACCACCTCCTTCCTCTTCATCACTATCGTGTCACTCTGCCCTTCTACATGTACTTCCTTGTGTCACCTCCCTTTCACCATGCCCTCTCTCTCTCTCTCTCTCACACACACAGGCAAACACACAGGCACACACACTTTCAGAGACAATGTCCACGCCTGCAAACGTGGCACTTGCTCTGCTTTTAGTAGTGTTCGTTTTTGAACAGCTGTGTATGCATCCTTCAAACACTTTCCCATAAAATGGTAATGACAGTTGGCACATATGTGATAATTGCTTTGTGTGCTTTACAGAGACACCAATGACTACATGAGCATGTCGTTTGAACATCATTACAACCAACTGAGAGGCAGTGGTAGAAGCTTGCATTGCATTCAGCCTCAACCCAAGAGCTCTCCATCATGCCCCATTGTGAGCAAAACATCCCACTCACACCATGAAATTAACCAGTCACTTACAGGTGACAGTTCACCATATGTGCTCTACTGAGTAATATGTTGCCTGAACAAAAAACCTACAGTAACACAACAGCTGGAAAACTTAAATACTCTTAGGGAATGCAAGATGAAGTTAAACGTGGAATCTAGACAACTGCATCACTGACATGGATTAGCTGACCGGTTTTAGAGTCACTGTTTAGAAATCGATATCTTTTGTCTATAAAGTTAAAGACATGAATATATGGCCCAGTAGGTACCCATCTCAAAGTCATTTTTAGGTCTCGCCTAGCGTTGCAGCGTGAATGCGCTGCCATCGCTTTACGAGGCATGCAGTATACACTATAGTGTGGAAGCTTCGTGGAAGCTCCGCCAACTCTCCGGCCCATCTTCTTCATTGGCTTAGATTATAAATGGTGCCTTCCAATTGGTTTTAAGGTTGTTAGTCCCTCCCCATGACAGCCATGTCAGTCATTTGTATCCTTCCATGGCTACTGGCCCCTTCACTGCACAGACTACTTTCTACCCGTCTCTCCCTACCCCCCTCCCGCAGTCCGTGACTTCTTGGGGCCCCGCCCCCCTCCCAGGCACTCCCGGTCGTGCGCGTGCCTTCTCGCGCCAGCCCGCACTCCCGTTTTCAATGCAATAGGTCTTGCGTAAATGGGAGTTCTATTGCATTGCCAATGCTTGTTTTCCAGGAGACGCCTCTTCCGTCTGAGTTCAGCCCGAGGGGCACTGTTGAGTTGAGTATTACGGAGGTCTCGACTGGCCCGATGTCAAGAGAGGGGGGTTCCGCCCGTTCTCTTTCATCTGTCATCAACATCTAGCCTGCCGAGACGAGCAGTTTCACTTTTTAGATAGTAAACACGGAGTCACCAGTTCCGTTGTGCTCACTAGTATTGCAGGGCTGACAAAACAGGATTGAAAACCACTATCCGGCAGGCGCACAATGCCCATTGGGCTCAAAGATCTTCAGCCCCACCTCCCCCCGTCGTGTGTGTCAGTCCGGGCTGAGACAGCTTCCCGGGCACACACACAGCCACACCCAAGTACTTCTCAGGTCTTTAAAAGACCATTTGCTTGTTAACTTTAAAGCCCGAACAGCGTCACCCCTACAAGATGGCTTCCACTTACGAGTGCTCAGAGGAAGAACTTGAGCTGACAGTCCTTTTTCTCTGTTTTGTGCTTTGATCGTGAAGCGATGCCTGCAGCCTGGCTGTGCTTGTCTAACGAGGCAGGATAGAGGGTCGTGGGTTACAGCTGCAGACGAGTGGGTGCATTACTTCAGCTACCCTAATCTCAGCGTCGGACCGAACAGTCATGCGGCCTGGTGGTTGGGGGGGATGGGTATATGTGTGTGCTGGGGGCGTGGGCAATGCAGAAAAGATCCAGGTGAAGGGGATGGGTTAAGAGCGGAGCCTGGGGTCCGCTGTCACCTGCTGGGGGCAGCTGCACAATAGACTGCAGTGTTCTGATCCTCTCGGTTGTTGGTGTGGGAAGCAGTACCACCAGGTCCACAGATGCTCCTGGGGTAAGAAGTGCATGCTTGCTGATTTAGGGTTGCAGATACCATGGGGGAGGGGGTCACCGTCTCTAGGATCTTCACGGCCCTGCTGAGTGCCCAGGGAGCAGGGTCTGTTGAATAGGATATAACCCGTACCCCTATCCACGGTGTCTTCTTGGCTGATGGTGAATGTGTACAGAAACACCTGCATGGGGCCTCCTGGGATGTGGCTAGTGGTGGTCAAGGGTAGGGGGTCGCTTTCTGCTCCGTTGGTTGGCACAGCCCGACACCCCAAAGCTCCACACTTCGAGGAAGGCACTGATGCCCCCATACACCGCTGTCTATTGTTACTGTGCATCTGTGCAGTGTGCCTGTGTATGAGAGTTACCCTGAAGGACCCGTGCAGGGCAAGAGATGGCAACCGACACCCCATTGGTCTACTGTGGTCTTTGTGCCATCAGCCTTCGTGTGTTTTGTTCCGCTGCAAAGAGGATGGGTACCTCGAGTCCTATAGGCGTGCTGTGTGTCATGGAGCGTGTAAGCCTGTGCCCATGGCCAGTGTCACACAGAATGTGTGATAGGTAACCTCTGTCACGAGAATATAGTGGTCGAATGTGTTTTCATATGGCCACGATATGGAAAGATGAACCGTAGCCTGCTGTGTGTACATGTACGTTAGTGCTGTCTCTGTGTCTCTCCAATGCCCGTCCTGACTGTCTCAATAAATCTTGTTAATGGCGTTCGCACATATGGTGTTCCTATCGGTGTCTCCGGGTGTACTGTACTGTGCAGGTTTCTGTTATCAGCCAGAATGAAGGCTCACGTTCGGGAGCTGTGCCTCGAAGGAGACTGCCCAGGAGCGCTGAATGAGTGAGTAACGTGTGTCTGTGACTTCAGTACTCCCTGCCACTGTCACAGGTCTCTGTGTGCTCTGTATATGTTATGTATTTGAGCTGTGTGTTGTCTGTTGGCATTTCTGTGCTCATCTCTGTGCTCCTCGTTTCATGTATGTTTGACTATGTATTCGTATATCCCAGGTCTGAGCATCTGTTTATGTACCCAGCATCGGAATGTGTTATGTTTGTGTGCATCTGTGTGCTTATCTCATGTTTGTGTGCCTGTGTGTCTGTGTATCAGTCTATGGTGTCTCTTTGTATAACATCTGACTGCACGTTCTCCGTGTGTAAGTGTTGTCTCTGTGCCTGTGTACATTGTGTGTATGCGTATGTTGGTGCTGTCTGTGTGTATACTTTGTGTAGACATGCTCCGTGGGTACATTGTTTTGTGTATTCGTCGGCCTGCATGTTTTGTTGTGGTGTGTCTGTATGCTTTTTTATGTCTTTGTATCTCTTTGCATGTGTTATGTTTGCTGTTCGGTGTCCATATCTTGCCTTTGTTTGTTCCTATGTGTCTTCTGTATGCATGACTTGCTTCTGGCCTAATGGTAGTCTATGTTATATGCCTCTGTATATATCTCGAGTTTGTGTCTCTGTATGCATGCCTTATGTCTCTGTGCCTGCATGTATTTCATGGTTTTGTATGCATGGCCTATGTGTGTGCCTCTGCACTCATTTCTGGTTTGTGTGTCTGTTGCATATCTTAAATCTGTGCATCCGTATGCACCTTTAATGCACACGAGCCTGTGTTTCCACTGTGCCTGTATGCATGTTTTATGTCAGTGTATTTGTACACCTGTCTTGATTTTGTGCCTGTATGCGTGTCTGTATGTATATCTTTTTGTTTGTTTTATGTATATTTAATTTGTGTCTGTATGCTTATATACTTTCCGTATGCCTTTCTTATTTGTGCCTCTGTATGCATGTCGGGTTTGTTAGACTTCTTATGCATGTCGGGTTTTATTGACTTGTTCATATCCTGTTTGTGTATCTTTATGCATGTGCCGGGTCTGTGTATAGATATTCTTACCTTATGTCCTCGTGTCTGTATGCGCATTGTAGATCTGTGTGTTTATATGCACATCTTGTTTGGGTCGCTACGCATGTCTTATGCCTGCGTGTCTAGCTGCATGTCTTGTTTTCCTGTTTGTATGCATCTCTTGTTTGTGAGGTGGTATATATATCTTGTTTGTGTGTCCATATACATGCTTTATGTCTGAGTGTCAATTTGCATGTCTTCTTTATGTGTAAGTATATATGTCACGTCCATGTAGCTTATGCATTTCTTCTTTGTGTCTGTTTGAATATCTGGGTTGTGTTTTCTATGGCTGCATTGTTTGTGTGTTTATGCTCATCGTATGCATGCGTGTCTTTATGGATATCTTGTTTGTATGCATGTCTGTGTGTCTGTATGCTTACTGTTTATGTGTCTGTGTGCACGCCTGGTTGTGTCTTTGCACAAGTTGTGTCTTTGTGTCCGATATGCATGACTTTTTGGTGTTGTGCATTGTGTTTCTGTGTCCGTTTGCACAGTTTGCCTGTGTGCCAGATTTGCATTATCTGTACCCGTCAGTGTGTGTGTGTGTGTGTGTGTGTGCATATTTTGGCTCCTTATCTAGCTTTAGCCAGAGTTAAAAGACATGAGTCATACAGCGCCTATAAAAAGATGGCTGCCCTCATTGCTCATGAGTGTGCCCACGCATGGGGACTGTGAGACTGCTCGAGGGATTTCAGAGCACTTTCTATCTACCGTAGTGTCTGTGCTTTGCGTGCGTCTGTAAACATCAGTCCCACTCCACACCTTGTAGACTCACATCTTTTCTGCGCGTGAAGGCCAGGGTTTGACATCTCTGAAGGACCCCTCCCTTAGATGGCTTCCTGTTGGGACAGCAGATGGCACTGAGGATGAGGTTTCCATAAGGTGCTTCTTTTACAATGCTTTGTGCTCGTGACATCACACGTACGAACAGTTAGTTTATAGTAGGCACACTTTTAGGCAACGCAAAAGTACTCATTTGATCTACGTGCGTGGTAGGATGGCAGGCCGAGTAGGCCCCGTCGGGATTCAAACACATGAGTTGCTGGTTAGGGATAGACCTCCTTTTCACGTGCTCTGCCCTTTATCTATTCAATTTAATTAAGCAGATGTGCCATACTGCACAGTTCGCCAGTCTTACTACTGGGGACACATGGACCTCGAGATCTATTTACTGGCATTTTACCAAAGTGAAGTGGAAAGAGAGAACATTTTATCCTTCATACATGGCAACCGTTGCTAAGGGGAACCACATCCCCCCACCCCATACTCCTACTAAGCTAACATCCACCTTACTTCGGAGCCCTTGGGGAGGAGTGCATTGTGGGATCGATACGGAATAGGGAGAAAGGAGGGATGTGTAAAGGATGTTCCAATGAAAATCAGCCTTCAACAGCAAGTGGAGGCAGGAAGAAGGCAATAGGGTACATCTGAACCCTCTGTTCAGGGAGACCATTAGCATCCTGCCCAATTCAGTGGCGTCTCTAGAAGTCATTAGGTCTTGCCTAGCGTTGCAGCGCATGTGCTGCTCGCTTTGCGAGGCATGCAGTACACATTATAGCGTGGACGCTTTCTGGAAGCTTCGCCCACTCACCGCCCATCTTTGTGATTGGCTTGCATCCTAAATGCTGCCTTCTGATTGGTTTTAGGCTTGTTAGTCCCTCCTCCTGATGGCCATGTTGTCATTTGTATTCTTCCCTGGCTATTAGCCCCTTTACTCCAACACTATTTTCTGCCCTGTGTCCCCCCGCCCCCTCCCGCAGTCCATGACTTCTCGACCCCCCCCTCACCCCTTTTCGTGCCTTCTTGGACGCCTGCACTCCCATTTACAATCCAACAGGTCTCGCGTAAATGCAAGTTGTATTGCATTGCAAATGCTTGTTTGTCGTGGGATTTGCTGGGTGAATTTGCACTCTTTTTTTGGCTCGAGCGCTGCTGACGGCTATCTTACGCATGCGCAGTGAACGCCTCCCCTCCCACAGCCAGCCCGGCCCCGTTTCTGTTATATTTTCTCCCGAGCCGCCTCCTCCTGTGTTGGGCGCTGGGTCTCACTCGTTTGTATAATATTGAACTTTGGCTATCTTTTATGCGCGACAGTTTTCGGTGGCAGTGACCGAATTTAGACCGTCAGCTTTAAGACTAAACAGAGTCAACAGACAACTGCTAACAAATACTTAAAAGCCCGAACAGCGTCACCACTACAAGATGGCTACCACTTACGAGTGCTCAGAGGAGGAACTTGAGCCGACAGTCCCTTTCTCTGTTTTGTGCTTGATCGTGAGGCGATGCCTGCTGCCTGGCTGGGCATAGACCCATCGGGCATGTCTGACGCGCAGGATAGTAGCTCGTAGGTTACAGCTGCAGGCGAGTGGGTGCATTACTTCAACTACCCTAATCTCAGCGTCGGAGCGAACAGTCACGCGGCCTGGCGGCAGGTAAATGGTTTGCCGTTTTTAAAACAACAGATGCACTAATAGAATGTGCCGTTGACTGTAGGCAAACTTCTTTCTGTGGCACCTCCATGTAAAAGTTGCTGTCAGTGCTTAGAAGCTTTTCCAGTGTACCGTATGCACCTTTAAAAACTACCACAGAGTAGTGTGTGAGAAAAAAAACCCGCAAACCGCAAATCATATGTAAACTCCCTCAAAGCTTCCCACATGGGACAGTTGATTATCATATTTATTATTAATGAGTAATGTTGTTGGTATTCTTATTCATTATTAATATCAGTAGCGTAATTTGGAATTAGTAGTAGTAATGATAAAGTAATATTATCATTACCACCAGTCCAGTTGAACTACCAAAGGGTTGAGTACGTATGTTTGCTGTTATAGCGCTTAATGCCCAGCATATTCAGCCTCGAGGCACCGAGCCGGAAGTAGAGGCCAAACCTGTCAGTGCGTTCTCCTGCTCCCTAGAGCTCCCCGCTTCAGGCGGGAGAAGGGCATGAGATATTGTGCAGCCACTGCTAGCCATCCACGGTCCACCGATAGAAGTCAAGGTATGTAAACACGCCGTGCTGCCCTGGGCCAGAGAATTCATGAAGGGGATTTTTACTGGGGGGAAGAAAACACAGAGGGATGCCTATCTTCACGGTCAGTGCTACAGCGTGCTCTCTGCCCTGTACGAATATCAGGATATAATGTGATAGGACTTTGTTTTTGTAAGGCATGTATTTAGTCAGCCTGTGGACCTTTCAGATGAATCGTCATGTCAGTCCAAAGAAATTGTCTTCCACTAGCACCCGTAGACAATGATATTTTTTTCAAATCTTGTATTTTCAGTGATATGACCACCGAAGGCCCTGCTTTTATATTTTTCTCCATGTGTTCCCGTACTGGCGTGTCACGCAGTTTGGTGCTTACTTTCCCTCCATGTTCAAGAACAGTAGATGTTTCAGCACCCAGGCTAATGTGCTGCATAGCTAAATACATATAAGGTCCCAAAGGCGAGACCGATTGCATTGTAAATGCTTGTTTTTATTACTTCTGGGTGTGAGACCCACTTAGAGCTCTGACTAACTTTTCAGTGTGTGAGGGAAGGTACACAGTAGCTGCCTGCAAGTAGCTGCCTGCACTGTAACTGTTGAGTTAAGAAAACATGCCCTGTTGCTTCCCATGCTGTTCCTCCTATGTTTCTGAAATGTGTGCCTCACTTGTTTGTGTGTCTCAAATTTCTGTATGGGAGGAATACATGTACCTATGCTGTCCGAGCTCCATTTATTGTATGAATGTGTATGTGTGTATCTGTGAAGTTTGCACTGTTGCATTTGCTGCACATGTCCTGTCGTACAGGGATGATGCACTGATGTTGGATGTGCTGTAACTGTTCTCCCTATGAGGGAACTTTGTACTGCTGGTGCTCGCACAATTCCTGCATATGTGAAGCAGTGAAGCTTGCACAGCTGCTCCATGATCTGTAACTGTTTGTATGATGTAAATTGGCCCTACTGCCGCACGTACAATACCTGTTGCTCGACTTACTGATGGAGTTGACCCTGTTGGACTAGGGTAGAACGAGGCATTTGGCATTTTAATAAGGGTACTTTATAGGTTATTTAAAGAATGGAATATCGTGATTACATCATTTAATGAGTCTTAGATGATGAAGTGATTCATATTGTCTGATTTTAATAATTTTATGTCTATTTGTTATGGTTTTAATTAACTATACAATAAACGTTACAATACAATACAATACCTGTTCTAGGTGAGAGAATAAAGCTTGCACTGGTGTTCCAGCTGCTGGAACTGTACTGTGAGAGAATTTTGCACTGCTGCTTGCACAATGCCTGGTATGTGTGAGGGAGTGAAACTTGCACTGTTTCTTAATGAGCTTTAACTGTTGTTTGTAATAAGGACATTTTTTACTATTGCTGTGTGCGAAATACTGGTTGCATGTGAGGGTATAATGGGAAACAGCCATAACAACACATGCCTTGCATCGCATGCCTTTACAACGCGGTTGTTACAATGATTGCGTTGTTACAACGCGAACCATTACATCGCAAGTCGTTTCAATGACTTGCTGTAGGGGATGCACTGGTGTTGGATTCAGAATCCAACACCGTCCCTGCTGTTGCACAAACTTGGAGTAGGAATAGAAAATTATACTATTCCTAAGTCCAGCGCGCCCCCTACAGCAAGTCGTTGAAATGACTTGCGATGTAATAGTTTGCATTGTAACAACGCGGTCGTTGTAATGACCGCGTTGTAAAGGCATGCGATGTAACGCATGCGAAGCAAAAGTATATATTCGGGTATAACGCACAGCTGTTGCATGTGCTGAAACTGTTGTTTATATAGTGAAAAATTACAATATTGCTTCTCATGCAATACCTGTTCTATGTGTGGGATGGATGCTTGCACTGCTCCAGTTGCTGTAATAGTTTTTTGTATGATGAAAAAAAGGCACTATTGCTGCTCATGCAATACATGGTCTATATATGGGAGGGAAGCTTGCACTGCTGCTGCCTGAGCTATAACTGTTCTATTAATGTGAGGGGAGCTTAGATTTAAGGCACACACAGAGCAAACTGGCTTGATGTGCATGGGGGTGCACCTAGGATGCACTGGGTGCAGACAGGTTCAATGTGACCTATTACAGCAAATGTGGAAAGTTTTTCATCATTTGCATGGGGCCATGTCCCCTGAGATTGTACGGGTGCTATACATGTTCTGGTGCAATATGTATTAGAGAAGGGGCATCACAAGTGCCCGTGACCTCTTCTGCAAATCTAAAATGCCCCAGGGTGCACAAAATGGTGCATACGCCCATTGCACATCTGGGATGCTAGGTGCATTCTGTCCATGCTGTGCTAGGTCTCTGTATCAGTGGAGCTTGCACTGCTGCGTCCCTTGGTGCACATATTCTCCATGCGTGAGGGACACTCTCCTTGCGGTTGCATGTGCTGCATGTATGGTGCTATAGAAAACAAGCATTGGCATAGCCAATAGGTCTCGCCTTTGGGACCTTATAAGTGTTTAGCTATGCAACAGTTGATGTTGTTGCACCAAGGATATTGTGCTGGATAACTAAACACTTATAAGGTCCCAAAGGTGAGAACTATTGGCTATGCCATTGCTTGTTTTCCTTTGTTTTGCCGGTAGTGAGCTAGCATGCTACTGATGCATTGTGGGTAGGGCCATTAGAGGTAGGCTTGTGAATGCTGTGCCGTCACCGTGCCAGTACAGTACACTCAAGAACACACAGATCCTGTGCTCATTGTGCAGTTTCAATATTTTTAAGTCTTTGTTCTTCAAGAGACACAGTTAGAAGGAGAACAGTTATGTGGAAAATTGCTTCCCACAGGAATTTTCTTCACTCGCACGATATTCTGTTATGACTGAAGCAGTTTCTTTTGTGAGACTGGGTTGTCCTTTTCAAGGGATCATGCTCCCTCATGTCTCAGGGTTGCTTCATGAAATTTGAAGGATATTTTATGTGCCGAAGCTTTCCTGATGAGGCAAAAAGTGTATTTTTTTCTAATATGCAGTGTCTCACACCTCTTGTAGTAACTGGCAATAACAGCTTGGATGCTTGTAAAACGTTTCCTTGTAAGCTTGACTTGAAAGTGCTTCATTTGTACCGGTGGTTGCAGGTGATGGGTGCCATCACTCACTTTGGGGAACCAGGATTTATTTTTTATCATCTAACGATGCTGGGCTAGAGCGACAGGCTGAAAAGGGAGAAAGAAGGAGGAATAAAAAGATAAGAAGGCAGTGACAAAGGGAGAAAGCAGAGATGCAAAAGAGCCTGCAAGAGCGAGAGAAACAGATGGGAAGGTTGGGTGTACAAGGAAGAGTCTGAGGGGGAATTAAAGGCTTTAGCTCCTTCAGGAGTATTTTGGGCACTTATTTTTTGACAAATTAAACACTGCCAGCCTCAAATGCATTCATAGTATACTCTTGCTGTTCGCTCTTCTCTACCCTGCACCCGCCCCCACGCACAGACATCTAGACCCTTTTGTATCAACACATTCCAGACCTTCCAACTCACACAGCGCGTGTCACAGTATCTCGGCTCCCTTAACACAACCACCGTGTGAGGAATCGAAATCGCAAGGTGGCATGCTAGGCGAGGTGGAAAACCCTTCAAAGAGTGAATTTCCAGCTCCTCTTTTGCATCTGTAAGCAGCCAGTTTCTATTAAGAGGTGCGAAAACACCCTAGGGCATCAGCTAAAAGCACTAGGGACCCTTTGTTTTTTTGGGGGGTGGGGGCGTACCTGAAGGAGGGCTGGTGGGCTTGGTGAAGGGCAGAGTGCCGCGTACATTGCGCTCGGCACGAGACCCCTCACTCTCCAAGGCTCTGCCCCCTCTTCACCTGTGAAATTTGTTTACAGGTTGGCAAGGGCAGGTCATGGACCCAGAATGAATATATCCCGTTGATACACGAGCCCGCTATTTTTCAGTCAATGCCCTGATATGGAGTTGCCGCCAACAAACTGTTTAAACAGACAAAAAAAATAAGATTGTTTACATTAAGGAGGATTTGTTTTCTTGCAGCACGGCTAGCGTGTCTCAAAACAACCGCATTTGAACAGCTATTTGTGACCATGTGATGACTTAAACACTCCGTTAAACCTATTGAAGAAAGGATGGGGGTGTTTGAAGCTAAAGTAAACGCAGAAGCGTAGCGGCGCATGCTCGGATGAGAATCGCCTCTGTGGATTTTGGCTGCCAGGCAAGGCCCGCTGGTAATGTTTCAAGTATGCTCACGCCCGCTGTCCAATAAGTGAAGGTTACCATGGGGACAACCACAGTGCGGTTAAACATTCTAAAAGTGATAATGCTATCAGAATTCTGATACGCCCGAGGCTCTGAGCACATTGTTGAAAGCACTTCCGTGCCATTGCTCACAGATTAACCTTATCTACTAGAAGCTGTTCTCTGTTGACAAGCGCGCGCGCCTCGCGCTGAAAAGAGGCAGCAGGGGGGGGAGAGGAGGGGGCCTGCACCGGTTTCCATTTCGGGAGCAAGCAGGAACCATTTGTTTGTAATTAACAGATGGTTTTAAAGCTCGCTCCCGCAGGGGAATCGCCAAACGTGCACGCGTTGCAGTTCAAAGCAATGCAACGCGTGCACATTTTTCCCTGCAAAGCTGAGTCCATTACTAAAGGTCTTTTTCCTATGCAGCGCGCATGCAAGACCTAAAAACATATACATACATAGTGTGTATGAATGAAGCTTGGCTGCTTCTGTCCAGCCTGAACTGGTTATATGTGTATGGGCATGTTGCACTGTGGCGGTCTGCACAGTACATATTCTGTGTATGAGGGAAATGTACACTGCTACAGCTTAAGCTGCGCATGTGGTTTGTGTGTGTGTAGATTGCACTGTGGCTGTCATTACTATTCAGGTTCTGTTTACGAGGGATGCTGTTGTCACCGCTCCTGTGCCTGTATGAGTGGGAAGCTTGCACCGCTGATGAGTGATGACCAAGTTGTGTCATTACTATTCAGGTTCTGTTTACGAGGGATGCTGTTGTCACCGCCCCTGTGCCTATATGAGTGGGAAGCTTGCACTGCGGATGAGTGATGACCAAGTTGTCATTACTATTCAGGTTCTGTTTACGAGGGATGCTGTTGTCACCGCCCCTGTGCCTGTATGAGTGGGAAGATTGCACTGCTGATGAGTGATGACCAAGTTGTGCCATTACTATGCGAGGAGAAGCTTGAAATGCCGCTGCCATGCGGATTCTGGTCCTTGTTAGAGTGACTTAGTGTCTCATCTTCTCATGCGGTTTCCTTGTTTTGTGAACACGTGAAGTAATTTATCCCCAGTTCTACTAGCCCCCCCCAAAAAAATCCCCCCCACACACTACCACCATTCACAAATAACCACAGAAACACCCAGAACCAAATCTGCCACCTTTAGGGTGGCCTGACTCTCCGTGGTTTGCAGCAGGATGGAAGCTCTCACTAGTGCACCAGGTGAAGTGCACCGGGGCCAGGGTTGTGAGCGCCCCTCTGTCCCCCAAGTGTTTCTGCATTTCACTGCGTAACTGGGACATGGGGGTCATTTCCCTTGGTTGAACTGAGGCACCAGGTGAGGTGAAAGTAATAGACAAGGTCTAAGAGGAAGCGAGGAGCTGGTGAGGTTACAGTGATGAAAAAGGGACACAGAAGCGGAACTGGGCAGCGTGTGAGGTGGCCCGGATGGGCGGAGAGCTGAAATGAGAAAGTGAGGCATGGGGACAGAGAAGAGGAAATGGGCAGCAGGAGAGGCTACAGTGATGGGAATGGGACGACAGAGAAGAGGAAGTGGGCAGTGGATGAGGCTACAGTGATTGAAAGGCGGCAGAGAAGAGGAGATTGGCAGAAGGGGAAGTCACAGTGATTAAAAGGTGCCAGGGAAGAGGAAGTGGGCAGCAGGTGAGGTAACACTGGTGGGCAGAGACGATAAAGTGGCATACTTCTCACCGAAAGGGCCGCAGGGTGATGAAGCATCGTCTGACCATAATTGTCCCATCCGAGGTCACCGAGACGATGGCTCAAAAGTCATCCGACTGAACTGCGCATTTAAGGGCAGCAGCGCTGGCGCTGACCTCGGGACACATGACCAAGGCAGCACTAACCCTGGGCATAGTACTACACTACGCTCACGGAATATGCGTAGTTTGCGCTACTACGCAAATTGCACATAACACAGTGCAAAAACTATGCTAAAACACGTAGCGTAGCAGCAAAATCATCAACACCTACAAATGCTTTGATAAAACAATTTTACATGCTAAAAAGCATATAACCAATTCACAAAAGTGATCTTGGAGAATTAAAATATCAGGCAATGAGAGAGGTGATGATTTTGGGGCCCCCCTAACCTAGGGGGAGGACCAAGCAGATGCCTTGAACACAAAGAGCATATCATGCTGAACCATTCAGTGGTGGTCCCTTCATCCTAGGACCACCCCAAGCACAGTTATGGGCAAAAATACAATCCCAACCAAAGGCCCTGCAAAGCATTATGGGACGAGATTAGCAGTGGGCAGTGAATATTATAGTGTCCAATATCAAAATAATTCTACAAAGAGCTGCAGTTCAACTAGTCGTTACTAGATGTCCCTCACAAATCAAATGCAAAAGCATTGAAATTATTATTACAGCAAGCTGCAGTTCCACTAGTCGTTACTAGATGTCCCTCACGAGTCAAATGCTAAAGCATTGAAACCCTTTCATGAAGCTTTTGTATTTGACTTGTGAGGGACATCTAGTAGCGACTAGTGGAACTGCAGCTTGATGTAATAATAATTTCAATGCTTTTGCATTTGACTCGTGAGGGACATCTAGTAACGACTAGTTGAACTGCAGCTCTTTGTAGAATTATTTTGATATTGGATACTATAATATTCACTGCCCACTGCTAATCTCGTCCCATAATGCTTTGCAGGGCCTTTGGTTGGGATTGTATTTTTGCCAATAACTGTGCTTGGGGTGGTCCTAAGAGGATGGGACCACCACCGAATCGTTCAACAAGATGTGCATTTTGTTTTCAAGGCATCTGCTTGGTTCTCTCCCTAGGTTAGGGAGGATCCCAAAATCATCACCTCTCTCACTGCTTGTTAATTTAGCGTTTTCACTTTTGTGAAATGTCTATATGCATTTCAGCATATAAAAACAGAGATACTTATTTGATCATAACTTGCACTGTGCCAGATGCGCTTTGCATTTATTGCACAGTGCAGACAAGCACACAGCTACGCACTCTGTAATTGCATAGTTCAAAGTGTACTTCACGTAGCTACGCGTAGTGCTACTATGCAAACTACGCCCAGGGTTAGGCAGCACTCCGGTACTGACCTCCTGCTCCGAGCACTGAGTGTGACGTGAAGGCGCCCGTCGCGGAGCCCCGAGATCGAACAAAAGCAATCCCAAAGTAGGAAGCGGAGGTAAAGCAATAGAGCCCGTGTCTACCACGGAGGCAGCAGCAGGGCGCAGAGGCTGGCGTGTCATGGAGGCAGCTGTCCACAGATGTGCGGGTACCACAGAGGCGGTGGTGCTTCACAAAGTCAGGTGTTCCACAAGGTCACAGGATATCCCACGGAGGCGTGTGTTCCGCAGAACCTGTCGGGTATTGCAAAAAAAAAAATATAGGCGTACCCCGGAGTAAAGTGTTCCGCTGATGCAGGTATTCCTCAGAGTCGGACAAGTATCCCGCAGATCGGTGCTCTGTCCAGAATCAGTGCGTCCACGGAGTAGGTGTTCCTCTGAGGTATGTGTAAATGGAGGAAGCCGCCCTCGGACGGCGGCTGTCCCTCGGAGCCAGCGGTGCTCAGTGAAGGCACCTTCCTCGGAGGCAGGTGTCGGCGGACGCCTCTTTCAGTTCCCCTCTCTCTGCCTGTTGCGTTTTATCGCCTCTTCCTCAACCAGGGGAGGTGGGACTGGGAAGCGGGGTGGTAGGGTGGCAGGAGAGTCACGAGTCAGCAGGTGTGTGAGGAGGAGGCGTCGGACTGCCAATACTCACAGCCACACATCACCTGCGGTGGAGCCTCAAAGCACAGGTACATACAGGGAAGTGATGAGCGTCACACTGGCATCCCGAGGGGACCCGCGAGGACACGCTGTACCAGGCAGAAGAGTCTGGATACATAGTCTCGCCGCAGTGCTGTCCTAAGGAAGAGTTGGTGATCAGACTCACGTCACCTGTGTCCAGTAGAGAAGTGTTGGTGATCAGACGCACAGCACCTGTATCCTACAGAGAGGTGCCGCTACTCAGTCTCAAAGTTTGTGCATCCCACAGAGAAATGCTCCGTGACAACACATCTGTATCACAGGAAAGTGTTGGTGTCCCCCCCTCAAGCACCTGCATCTCATACAGAAGTGTTGGCAGTCAGTCAATCAATCATTTATAAAGTGCGGCAAAATACCCGTGAGGGTCTCAAGGCACTAGGGTTGCTGGTTGCAGTCTGTAAACCCCACTAGTCTGCAGAGAAGTACCGATGTTTAGTCCCAAAGCAATTGTACCCCTTAAAGTAGTGCTGTTGTCTAGACTCACAGCACGCATTTCTTGCGGAAAAGTACTTGTACTAGGTCTTATAGCATCACCAGTCTGCAGAGAAAGGCCACAAGATCTATGTTCCCCGAGGAGAAGTGCGGATTCTCACAGCCTCGATTATCCAGCCAAGAAGTGCTGGGACTCTGCATCGAACCACCTGTATCCTGCACAGAAGTACGGGTCCTTAGTCTTACAGCACCCATGTATTCTGCAGAGAAGTGTTAGTGCACAGTGTCATCGCACTATTGTCCTCCATAGACGTGCAGCTGCTCATTCTCAAAGCATGTGTACTCTGCAGAGAAATGTTAATACTAAGTCTCAGTTTCCCACAGAGGAGTGCTAGTACTTACTCTTAAAGCACCCGCATTCTGACAGAAGTGCCACAAGGGATCCTCGCACCTTTGTCCTGAGGAGAAGTGCTGGTTCTCAGAGCCTCAAAGCACTTCTATCCTACAGTAGTGGCGCTACAGGAGTGCCTCAGTTTCACCGCACCTGTGTCCTGCAGAGATGCCATATCTGTTGTTTTCAGTTGCCCGGAGTGATATAGTTCACCTCACACATCCATCAATTTACCATTCGAGTGGTACCGGTGATCGGAACCTGTAAGATCCAGTCTCCGTGGCCCTGGGTGCACGGAGGGGCCCGCTCTTTGATCTCTCACAGCCCGCACAGAAGTCCTTACTAGTGACAGGTGTCACAAGCCCAAGCCGAGGGAGGTAGCGCCCTAAGAGCGGACAGGGCCGGCGATGGACACCTGAGCCGGGGTCTTGTCCAGGTCAGGGAGCCTTCCGTTGAGCTCGTCTACTATGGAGGTTCCCCATCTCTCCCATCATCCTTGTAGCCTCCTGGTAAACCGGTCTGTCCTGGTGCCTTGGTGCACCTTCAAATATGGTGCACCTTTTGCTCTCTCACTTCGTGCCTCTGAAGCCTCTCGTGCCGGAGGTCAAAGCCAGGGCACTCCCCCGGGTCCCGGGGGTGCCCGTGTCACCATGCCTCCGCCAGGTGCCGTCTGCTCCCGCCTGGTTATGGTGAGAGCGGACTGCATTGTTTGCAGCTCAGGCAGAGGTGGCAGCTGCCAAGGCAAAACACCGACTCCGCAGTAACAATGTAAGGTTAGGGCGCCACCCAGTGACGGCTGTCAAAGGTGTCGGTCTTCGTCGTAAAAAGACAAAACACCGACTCCGCAGTAACAATGTAAGGTTAGGGCGCCACACAGTGACGGCTGTCAAAGGTGCCAGTCTTCGTCGCAAAGCCAGGGTGAGTCGAAGTATATATATATACATATATATATATATATATATGCTACTACGTATTCTTCCCATATTACGTGCACAAGTATATATATGTATATATCTTTCTCTTACCTTTTTCTTTCTCCCTCATCCGAGGCACAAGATGGCTGCCAACACTTCCTGGTTGGAAGTGTTGGCAGCCAATCAGAGGCAAGCTTGTGCTTGTGTGGTTAGGCTCCGCCCAGATATCAAAACTTTTTCTTTTTTACATTTCTCAGGAACTACTGAACGGATTTACACCATTTAACAAAAAGGTCTCTTTCTGAACCAAGGACTACCTTTTTGCCAAATTTGGTGTAATTCCGTTCAGCAGTTCGGGCTGTAGCTTTGTCTAAAGTTTCCTATGGAAATTAACATGGGAAAAATGCGTTTTGGGACCCCCTTTTTTCGAGGCCCCCACTTGTTGAAACACCCTAAAAATTTCAAGACAGGAGCTGACCGGAGCGGGCCACTAGTTTTGAATATTTCGCGAAGATTCGCCAACCGGCGCCAAAGTTATTGGGAAAAGAAAAAACACTTTTCCTATGGAAACTAGGTCCTAACTATAACTACCTACTGGCGACCGCCAGTAGGTAATATATATATATATATTCACTGAAAAAACCATAGGTTTTAGGGACAGTTATAGTTACTTGGACATTGCACTCGTACAAAACCCGTGAAATTCCCCCGTTATAGTTAGTTCAGCTAACTATAACTCGCGCCCCGCAATGCACTGCTGATGACGTCACATATTACATCACTCATGACATGGTCAGTGACATCACTGATGACATCACTGATGACATCACTGATGACATCATCCAGTGACTGTGTGTTTCTGTAAAGTTTAAATATGTTTAATATATATAGGGAAAGGCGTATTGAAGAGTGAGTGGGTGTATAAGTGTCTGAATGGATGATTTAGTAGGTGCGTGACTAACTGTATAAGTGAGTGATTAAACGTATCTTACTGAATGCATGGGTTAGTGACTAAACTGGGTGAATGTCTGTATCCGTCTGTCTGTTGCTGTGTAAGTGGCTGCATGGGTTTGTGAATAGCTACATGAGTGTCTATATGAGTTATTGATTGGTTGTCTGAGTAACTGTATGGGTGCCTGAGTGTTTGTGTGGGTGGGGTGTGTGCGACTCTGTACATAGATGTGTGAGTGGGTGATTCACTGGGTGCATGATTTGAAGAGTGCGTCTGTGATGGACTGCTTGGGTGGGTGAGTGTGTGTATGGGTGTGTTAGTGAGTGAATGTATATCTCAGTGGTACATGTGCGAGTAACTACATATGTAAAAGGAAGTATATATGTGTGTTAGAGTATTTAAAAGGCTATACGTGAGAGTGTGTGATTGTGAGAGTGGCTGTATGGATGCGTGTGTGCTTGTATCAGTTATTGTATAAGAGCGTAAGAATGTGCTAGTATTTGTATGAGTTATTGAGCTGGTGTGCGTATAACTCTATAGGTGAGTAAATGGGTGTGTGATTAATTTTTTGCATGACTGACTAGGTGTGTGAGTACCTCTATGGATGAGTGGCGGTGTGTCAGTGTTTATATAGGTGTATGATTGCATATGATAGTCCTGTACTGAGTGACTGTAAGTATGAATGACTGTACGGGTGAGTGAGTGGATGTGTGTGTAGACCTAAGAATCAGTGAGTTGGTATGTAGTTATTGGTATTGGAGTGTCTATGGTTTTGAGAATGGCAGTCTGTAATTTAGAGTGGGTGTATCAAAAGTTATATTAGGGTGTGAGAAGATGCATGAAATTATCACATGGATGATGTCATCAGTGATTTCATTTGAGATGTCATCAGTGATGTCATCAGTGATGTCACTGACCATGTCATGAGTGATGTAATATGTGACGTCATCAGCAGTGCATTGCGGGGCGCGAGTTATAGTTAGCTGAACTAACTATAACGGGGAATTTCACGGGTTTTGTACGAGTGCAATGTCCAAGTAACTATAACTGTCCCTAAAACCTATGGTTTTTTCAGTGAATTTGTAAGGTTTTTTAAATGCTAATTTCTAACTATAACGTGCCTGAAACCTATTGTTTTTTCAGGGAATTTCAAAGGTTTTTAAATGCTAATTTCTAACTATAACATGTCTGAAACCTATGGTTTTTTCAGTGAATTTCAAAGGTTTTTTAAATGCTAATTCCTAACTATAACATGTCTGAAACCTATGGTTTTTTTCAGTGAATTTCAAAGGTTTTGTAAATGCCAATTTTTAAATGTATTAATTGTTATTTTTATTTTTTTCATACTGATTTACTACATTTTTTTAAACTATTTATTTTTAGATATTTTATTTTTTAAATTACATTGTAATTACATTATACATTACATTACAAAATATACTTTCTCAGAATGAATTAATTTACTTTAAATACTTTGCAAATAGGCAATAGACTTTTAAGTACAGTAGTTACAGTTGTTGCAATGGGCAACACAATTTCAAACACAATGCAACATTGAGCTCAATGTGAATTTCTAGCTAAATGCAATTAGTTACTTTATGGATTACTTTTCTAACCACAGGACTGGATCCTAGATTCAGTCCTGGGACATCTCCTGTAAACAGTTGAGTAAAAGCGTTTTGGTTACAGTAGTGATTTTTAAGGAATATTATTGTATTTTAAAAGTTGACACTTAGAAACTTTTTCACATAGAATCACCAATGTTATCCTATGGGAGGAAATTCACTTAGCAGGTAAGTAGTGTTATCGTGACTTTTTCTCACTCAGTGGTGGATCCTGGATCCAGCACTGGTGCATCTCCTGTAAACAGTTGAAAGAATGCGTTTAAGTCATACAGGCGATTTTTAAGGAATATTTGTAGTTTGTGAAAATCGACACTTTGAAACTTTTCTGCTGAAAACCAGACAATGGATTCCTATGGAAGGAAATACAAGTTACTGGTAAGTACGGTTAGAATTACTTTTCAGGGTCAGTGCTGGGCTAAAAGATGCAGCACTGGGTTCTCTCCTGATAACAGGTGAGTAAATCGGAATTCGTATTTCGGCTGATTTTAGAGGAATATTTGTATGTTTCAAAAATCGACACTTAGAAACTTTTTCAGCAAAAAGCAGGCAATGATATCCTATGGAAGGAAATTCAAGTTACTGGTAAGTACGGTTAAAATTACTTTTCAGGATCAGTACTGGGCTGAAAGATGCAGCACTGAGGTCTCTCATGATAACAGGTGAGTAAATCGGAATTCGTATATCGGCTGATTTTAGAGGAATATTATAAAGTTCCAAAACTCCACACTTAGAAACTTTTTCAGCAAAAAGCAGGCAATGATATCCTATGGAAGGAAATTCAAGTTACTGGTAAGTACGGTTAAAATTACTTTTCAGGATCAGTACTGGGCTGAAAGATGCAGCACTGAGGTCTCTCCTGATAACAGGTGAGTAAATCGGAATTCGTATTTCGGCTGATTTTAGAGGAATATTTGTATGTTTCAAAAATCGACACTTAGAAACTTTTTCAGCAAAAAGCAGGCAATGATATCCTATGGAAGGAAATTCAAGTTACTGGTAAGTACGGTTAAAATTACTTTTCAGGATCAGTACTGGGCTGAAAGATGCAGCACTGAGGTCTCTCCTGATAACAGGTGAGTAAATCCGAATTCGTATTTCGGCTGATTTTAGAGGAATATTTGCACAATGGTGAAGGGAGGGCGGGGCCTGAGGTGACATCTGTGCAAACGCGCCCCGTGGTGCGTTTTAAGTTGGGGGATTAAGTCCCTTTAATCATGAGGGTCCCTGGGGGCCAACTAGCCCACCAGGAACCTCCAGTATGTGCCAGGGGGCTGCGTTGCAGAGACGTGTACAGAGGCCACACCCCTTTACACCTCTCTGCAAGGCAGCTCTGTGGCGCTTTTGGAAGTACATGGTGGGCTAGTTGGACTCCAGGGACCCTCAGGATTCAAGGGGACTTAATCCCCATCTTAAAACACGCCACGGGGCCTGTTTGCACACATGTCACCTGAAGCCCCGCCCCCTCCCTTCACCACTGTGCAAACGCGCCCCGTGGCGCGTTTTAAGTCGGGGTTTAACTCCCTTGAATCCTGAGGGTCCCTGGGGGCCAACTAGCCCAACAGGTATATCCAAAAAGCGCCAGAGAGCTGCGTTGCAGAGAGGTGTAAAAGGGCGTGGCCTCTGTACACCTCTCTGCAACGCATCCCCTAGCGCATACTGGAGGTTCCTGGTGGGCTAGTTGGCCCCAGGGACCCCAGTATTCAAGGGGAATCGTCCCCCTCTGCAAACGCGCCAGGGGCGCGTTTGCAGAGTGCTGTCAAAGAGGGGCGTGGCCTCCCTCGCAATGCCGTTTTTAATTTTTTTTAAATTTTTTTTTTAAAAGGGGGCTGTGTGGCCCCCTTTTTAGTAATTTTTGAGCCCTGGGGACCCCATTCCCCAGGGCCTGTCCTCACTTTAAAAAAAAAAAAAAAAGGGACTGGGAAGGGTACCGCGTGGGCCCCCCTCCCGTGGCCAATTTCGACCCGGGGACCCCATCCCCGGGCCATTGCCACCTTTTTTTTTTTGGGGCTGCCTGGCCCCCCTCCTAAGGCCTCCTTAGGCCCCGGGACCCCATCCCCGGGGCCGGCCTTTTTTTTTTTTCAAAAAAATTTGGGGGAAGGGGGACCGCATGGCCCCCCTCCCGGGCCACTACTTGCCCCGGGGACCCCATCCCCCGGGGCTGGCCCTATCCTTTTGGGGTCCGTGGGGGACCCCAACTCCCCCATGGACCCTGCCGGCTCCCCGCCTCCTGCGGGAGCCGGCATTGCTTCCACATGGGGAGCTGCTAATATGCAGCTCCCCATGTGGAAAAGCTAATTCTGCTTTGAATTTTGGAAGCAAGAGCAGCTTTCCCTGCTCTCGCTTCCAAAATTCAAAGCAGTTTGTAATGACAGGACGGGAGCCACGAGGGTCCCGTCCTGTCTTTGCAAACAGCAGTGTCCCGGGGTAGGCACCCGGGACACTGCAGGAGCCGGCCCTGGGGGTGGCGGTCCCCAGGGCCATCACTGGCTCCAGGAGGGGGCCGCACGGCCCCTCCCCACATTTTCAAAGCCCCGGGGAGGTGGTGGTCCCCGGGCGTGTGGGGGGCTGGAGTCCCCCACACAGGTTAATTTAAAAATAAAGAAGCCCCGGGAGGTGGTGGTCCCCGGGGCTGCGGGAGGGCTCAGAGCCCTCCCGCAACTTTCTAATAAAGCCCCGGGGGTGGCAGTCCCCGGGGCTTGGGGGCCTTAGAGGCCCCCATACATAAAATAAACCCCCCAGCATGCCCCCGGGACTTGGCCCACCCGGGGGCAAATTAACTATCGAAGCGCGGGAGACCGCACTTCGATTTTTTCCGGCAGGATCCGCGCACCCTGAGCGCATCCTGCCAAATTTTTTTTTTAAATGCTTTTTTTGCCCAGGGGTCCTTGTGGGACCCCTGAGCAGGCCTAGGGGTTAGGGTGTTTCTACCCTGCCCCCTTTGTGCGTTTGCGCACTTGTTTCTTTTTTTCTCAGCGGGATCCGCGCACCCTAAGCGCATCCCGCCGATTTTTAAAAACAAAAATGCTTTTTCTGCCCAGGGGTCCTTGTGGGACCCCCTGAGCAGACCTAGGGGTCAGGGTGTTTCTACCCTGCCCCCTTTTGCGCTTTGCGCACTTGTTTCTGTCCCTCGGTTCTACCGAGGGACAAAATGGCTGCCAACACTTCCTGATTTGGAGTGTTGACAGCCAATTAGCATGTAGCTCGTGATCGGGAGGATACGCGGATCCGACGCGGCCATAGATATATATGTGATTTTAATTGTGAATTTCTCAGGAACTACTGAACGGATTTACACCATTTAACAAAAAGGGTTCTTTCTGAACCAAGAACTACCTCTTTGCCAAATTTGGTGTAATTCCGTTCAGCAGTTCGGGCTGTAGCCGTGTCTAAAGTTTCCTATGGAAAAATGAATGGGGAAAACACGTTTTGGGACCCCCCTTTTTTCTCGGCCCCCGCTTTACGAATCACCCCGAGACTTTCAGGGTCGGAGCGGACCAGAGCGGGCCATAAAGTTTGAAAATTTTGCGAAGATACGTCAACCGGCAAGAGAGTTATTTCAAATAGAATGTCACGGATTTCCTATGGAAAATAGGTCCTAACTATAACTATCTACTGGCGACCGCCAGTAGATAATATATATATATATATATATATATATATATATATATATATATATATATATTCACTGAAAAAACCATAGGTTTCAGGGGCGTTATAGTTAGTTGGACATTTCACTCGTACAAAACCATAGAAATTCCCCGTTATAGTTAGTTCAGCTAACTATAACTCGCGCGCCACAATGCACTGCTGATGACGTCACATATTACATCACTCATGACATGGTCAGTGACATCACTCATGACATCACTGATGACATCTCAAATGACATTACTGATGACATCACTGATGACATCATCCTTGTGATAGAGTGGCAGACCTCCTCTCACCCTAATATAACCTTTGATACACACACTCAAAAATACAAACTAACATTTTCAAAACAATGGACATACCAATACCAGTTACAACACACCTATTCAGTAATTCCAAGATCTACACACACATCCACTCATTCACCAACAGTCCCTATACAGTCACTCATACATGTACTCACTCATCATATGTACTCATACACCTATACATCCTGTTACACACCGCCACTCATCCATAGAGTTACTCACACACATAGTCACACATGCAAACAAAGTATCAAACATCCATTTACTTGCATATACAGTTATACACACACTACCACACTTACTTCTACAGAAACTTACACATACTTACTCTCTTAAACAATCACTTATAGAAACACCTACTTATTTGTACAGGAACTCTTCCAATCTCTCACTCTCACATATACTCACTTATATACACCAATACTCACATATACTAGTTTAAAACATATGTAGTTACTCATAAAGACACTATTGAGACAGTCATTCACTCACTAACACACCCATACACATACTCATCCACCTATACAGTCCTGCACACATGCTGTCTTCAACACATACAGTGAGTCACTCATTCATGCATCTATGCACTAAGTAATACCCCCACCGAACCATACAGACACTCAGACACTCATACTGATACTCAAAAAACCAACTAATAACCCATATAGACACTCATGTAGCTACTCACCAACCCATGCAGCCACTTATACACAAAGTGAGAGACTGATACAGATATTTTCATATTTAAACATTACTCACTAACCCATGTATTCACTAAGATACACTTAGTCAGTTATACAATCAATTTTACTAAACAAAATCATCCATTTAGACACTTATATACCCATTTATTCTTCCATCGACCTTGAGATATACATATATAAAACATATTTAATTTTCAGAAAAACACACATTCACTGGATGATGTCATCAGTGGTCATTTGAGATGTCATCAGTGATGTCATGAGTGATGTCACTGACCATGTCATGAGTGATGTAATATGTGACGTCATCAGCAGTGCATTGCGGGCGCGCGAGTTATAGTTAGCTGAACTAACTATAACGGGGGAATTTCTATGGTTTTGTACGAGTGAAATGTCCAACTAACTATAACGCCCCTGAAACCTATGGTTTTTTCAGTGAATTTCTAAGGTTTTTTAAATGCTAATTTCTAACTATAACGTGCCTGAAACCTATGGTTTTTTCAGTGAATTTCTAAGGTTTTTTAAATGCTAATTTCTAACTATAACGTGCCTGAAACCTATGGTTTTTTCAGTGAATATATATATATTTATTATACTATGTATACATGTGAAAATGTCTCGGTCCCCTGTTTGCCTCGGTGGCACGGAAAAATGGGTGGAACTGACGTCAGCACACCGACGAGGTTCTCTTATGGCTCCGATGACGTCATACGGTGTCGCGAGCGGAGCCGTGCTATTATGACGTCCTCGTTGACGTGGGAGAGCTAGGAAAGAATTTCCGTGGAATGCTGGTGCAGGGGATATTCACCTAAGTGTTCAGGCTAGTCCTTTGGGAGCAACTGTTTATGTTGCCACTCCAGAAACCGAAACCAGTGATCCGAGGGCAGAGGCCCTGCAGATGGCACACGAGGTGGGGTGCGCAGTCATGTGCACCGGCGGGGCAGCGAAGTGACAAGCACCACAACCCACAAAAAGGTAACGAGGGCACTGAATAACACAGGATCTTCTCTTTGTATCTGGCAGGAACAACGAAGTTAAAATGCCCTAATACCAAAATGTAGAATTAGTGCTACAACGGTCTTCAAGAGGACCTGCGATGCCGCTTCTGCCTCCCGTACCCTGGAGGTGGCACATGGGTCACGCGGTACGGTCATACTGCGGTGGGACGCACACTCGTTGACCTCTCATGGCACTGCTCCACACTTCAGGGAGGACGCTTTCCATTAGCTATGTTTTCTGATGACATGTCGCGCCGGCCCCGTCCAACAACAGAACTCCTTTAGATCCAAACAGACTCTTCCACTCTCTCACCGGAAGTGAAACCAGGCCACGCGGACACTTTCACAATACAACAGCCGGGAATGCACTTTTCGGTAAAAAAACACATTCCTTCCTCCTAATTAATCAAATAAACGTCTCACTGAAGAACAGGGGCCAGCTTCGATCGGTAAACAGCCGTTACAACGACTTTTTACTTTGCGATACCATTACAACGCATGCATTACCACGCATGCGTTGTACATCACGAAGTCATTACTACGCATTTTTAGAACGCATGGTCATTTACCACGCATGCCTTTACAACGAATTTTGTTGTAAAGGTATGTATGGTAAATGACCATGCGTTCTAAAAACATGTAGACGATCCATGTCGTTGTAAGGAAACGGAGGCTGTTCCATTTCCTCACAACGACGTGCACCGCCCCTCAGAGACGACGTGAAGCAGGAACCACGAGGAGAGAGGAACCACGAGGAGTGAGAGGTAAGGGGGATTGGGCATGGGGTGGGGGTTTCTTTTCTAGGGTTTAGGGTAGTGCAGTGGTGTTTGGGTGGTGTAGGGGGTCGTGCTGGGGGTAGTGTTTTAGGGTTTAGGGTAGTGCAGTGGTGTTTGGGTAGTGTAGGGGGTTGTGCTGGGGGTAGTGTTTTAGGGTTTAGGGTAGTGCAGTAGTGTAGGGGGTCGTGCTGGGGGTAGTGTTTTAGGCTTTAGGGTAGTGCAGTGGTGTATGGGTAGTGTAGGGGGTCATGCTGGGTTAGTGTTTTAGGGTTTAGGGTAGTGCAGTGGTGTTTGAGTAGTGTAGGGGGTCATGCTGGTGGTAGTGTTTTAGGGTTTAGGGTAGTGCAGTGGTGTTTGTGTAGTGTAGGGGGTCATGCTGGGGGTAGTGTTTTATGGTTTAGGGTAGTGCAGTGGCGTTTGGGTAGTGTAGGGGGTCGCGCTGGGGGTAGATTTAGGGTTTAGGGTAGGGCAGTGGTGTTTGGGTAGTGTAGGGAGTCGTGCTGGGGGTAGTGTTTTAGGGTTTAGGGTAGTGCAGTGGTGTTTCTGTAGTGTAGGGGTTGTGCTGGGGGTAGTGTTTTAGGGTTTATGTTAGTGCAGTGGTGTTTGGGTAGTGTAGGGGGTAGTGCTGGGGTAGTGTTTTAGGGTTTAGGGTAGTGCAGTGGTGTTTGTGTAGTGTAGGGGTAGTGCTGGGGGTAGTGTTTTAAGGTTTAGGGTAGTGCAGTGGTGTTTGGGTAGTGTAGGGGTTCATGCTGGGGGTAGTGTTTTAGGGTTTAGGGTATGGCAGTGGTGTTTGGGTAGTGTAGGGGGTCGTGCTGAGGGTCGATTTAGGGTTTAGGGTAGTGCAGTGGTGTTTGTGTTGTGAGGGGGTTGTGCTGGGGTAGTGTTTTAGGGTTTAGAGTAATGCAGTGGTGTTTGTATAGTGTAGGGGGTTTAGGGTAGTGCAGTGGTGTTTGTGTAGTGTAGGGGGTCATGCTGGGGGTTGTGTTTTAGGGTTTAGGGTAGGGCAGTGGTGTTTGTGTAGTGTAGGGGTAGTGTTTTAGGGTTTAGGGTAGTGCAGTGGTGTTTGTGTAGTGTGGAGGGCCATGCTGTGGGTAGTGTTTTAGGGTTTAGGGTAGTGCAGTTGTGTTTGTGTAGTGTACGGGGTCGTGTTTTAAGGTATAGGGTAGTGCAGTGGTGTTTGGGTAGTGTAGGGGGTCATGCTGGGGTTAGTGTTTTAGGTTTTAGGGTAGTGCAGTGGTGTTTGGGTAGTGTAGGGGTCGTGCTGGGGGTAGTGTTTTAGGGTTTAGGGTAGTGCAGTGGTGTTTGTGTAGTGTGGGAGGTCATGCTGGGGGTAGATTTAGGGTTTAGTGTAGTGCAGTGGTGTTTCGGTCGTGTAGGGAGTCGTGCTGGGGGTAGTGTTTTAGGGTTTAGGGTAGTCCAGTGGTGTTTGTGTAGTGTAGGGAGTCGTGCTGGGGGTAGTGTTTTAGGGTTTAGGGTAGTGCAGTGGTGTTTGGGTAGTGTAGGGGTCGTGCTGGGGTAGTGTTTTAGGGTTTAGGGTAGTGCAGTGGTGTTTGTGTAGTGTAGGGGGTCATGCTGGGGGTAGTGTTTTAGGGTAGTGCAATGGTGTTTGTGTAGTGTAGGGGGTAGTGTTTTAGGGTTTAGGGTAGTGCAGTGGTGTTTGTGTACTGTAGGGGTCGTGCTGGGTTCTAGTGTTTTAGGGTTTAGGGTAGTGCAGTGGTATTTGTGTAGTGTAGGGGGTAGATTTAGGGTTTAGGGTAGTGCAGTGATGTTTGGGTAGTGTAGGGGATCGTGCTGGGGGTAGTGTTTTTGAGTTTAGGGTAGTGCAGTTGTGTTTGGGTAGTGAAGGGGGTCGTGCTGGGGGTAGTGTTTTAGGGTTTAGGGTAGTGCAGTGGTGTTTGGGTAGTGTAGGGGTCAACCAACATGAATTTGTCCTTGTGTGATGTAACCAATGCTCATGTAAAGCACTCCAATACCTGACCAGTCTGCACTATATAAAACTGCAAAAAACAAAAATAAAAAGTGTTTTGCACACTTCTGTCATTGGGCTATACGTGGGCTACCTCTGGGTGATATTTGTGCTACATTTGGGCTCTTTTTTCTCTGGTGGCCATCTTGGGAGACTTATTTGTTATGAAGTTTCCTAATTTCCTCATTTACTACAGTCTCCTCAGTAGGAAATGCTTTCAGTTTTTACTTTGATTCCATCAAGAAGGCATTCAGATGTGTCACACATTTGCCATAAATTCAGAATGTTAGCACTCTAGTTGTTCATTAGATCACTGTAGTAAAGCTACTGCTCACCAAGGAGTTAACTGGAAGTCTACTGCTGGTATTGAAAGTGATTGTTTCAGTCTGCATGTCAGAATTTTCTAATGAAATAGAAGAGGATTTGAGATCTCACTTAAAACATGCCCTAAATTTTCTTTTTGCAGCACTAACCATAATTTCTATGGCAAAATGAACCCCCTCATTTTGTTCCTTTTTAAATTCAATGTTTTAAGTGTTACCAGTTTATTCCAATCAAGATGGCTTCAGGTGTGCCATACTTTTGTCATAAGTAAGGCTGTTAGCACTCTAGTTGTTCTTTAGAACACTCTGGGAAGCTGCAGTAGAACACAAAGGCATCAACTGACAGGCTGCTCCTGTTGAAATATAACAGGAAGATATTTGAGATTTCACTTAAAACATGTCCTAATTTTTCTTTCTACAGCACTAACCATAATTTCTATGGCAAAATGAACCCCCTCATTTTGTTCCTTTTTAAATTAAATGTTTTAAGTGTTACCAGTTTATTCCAATCAAGATGGCTTCAGGTGTGCCATACTTTTGTCATAAGTAAGACTGTTAGCGCTCTAGTTGTTCTTTAGCACACTCTGGGAAGCTGCAGTAGAACACAAAGGCATCAACTGACAGGCTGCTCCTGTTGAAATATAACAGGAAGATATTTGAGATCTCACTTAAAACATGTCCTAATTTTTCTTTCTACAGCACTAACCATAATTTCTATGGCAAAATGAACCCCATCATTTTGTTCCTTTTTAAATTAAATGTTTTAAGTGTTACCAATTTATTCCAATCAAGATGGCTTCAGGTGTGCCATACTTTTGTCATAAGTAAGGCTGTTAGCACTCTAGTTGTTCTTTAGAACACTCTGGGAAGCTGCAGTAGAACACAAAGGAATCAACTGACAGTCTCTGCCATTGTTGGATGTACATGTTTTACTGAGAATGTCAGACTTCATTCTCACATGACTGAGAAAGATAATGTGAATTTACAGAAAATATGCTCTCATTTTAGCTTCTGGAGCACCTTCCAAAACTGTATGGGACAAGCATGTGAAAATAGTTTTCTCTCAAACATGATTCATGATATCCCAGCAGAAGGTTTTTCACAGGGTAAAATCACCTTAGAACACACCACAATTCCTGTAATTAGTATGGTACCATCAACAAATGAATTCTAATGTAACTAAAGTCTGTTATCACCCTTTATAGTTCTCCTTTTGGTAACCCTCAAAATCTTCGATTCACTACAATGCATTTCAATGGGGTACTATCATTTATATTGGTCCCAAGATGGCTGCCAGCAATTCCAGGATGAAGTGCTGACAGCCAATCAGATCTCACGATGACATGTGTGGTTAGGCTCCGCCCAGATATATATGTGTTTTTACTTTTGATTTTCTCAGCAACTACTGAACGGATTTACACCATTTAACAAAAAGGGTTCTTTCTGAACCAAGAACTACCTCTTTGCCAAATTTGGTGTAATTCCATTCAGCAGTTCGAGCTGTAGCCTTGCATAAAGTTTCCTATGGGAAATTGATTTTTTGACTCTTATTTTTTTAATTTCTCCGCAACTACTGAACGGATTTACACCATTTAACAAAAGGGTTCTTTATGAACCAAGAACTACCTCTTTGCCAAATTTTGTGTAATTCCGTTCAGCAGTTCGGGCTGTAGCCGTGGCTAAAGTTTCCTATGGGAAAATGAATGGGAAAACACGTTTTGGGACCGCCCTTTTTCTCGGCCCCGCTTGACAAATCACCCCGAAACTTTCAGGGTAGGAGCGGACCGGAGCGGGCCATAAAGTTTGAAAATTTCGCAAAGATTCCTCAACCGACGCAAGAGTTATTTCAAATAGAATGTTGCGGATTTCCTATGGAAAATAGGTCCTAACTATAACTATCTACTGGCGACCGCCAGTAGATTATATATATATATAAATATATATATATATATATATATATATATATATATATATTATATATATATATATATTATCTACTGGCGGTCGCCAGTAGATAGTTATAGTTAAAACCTATTATCCATAGGAAATCCGCGACATTCTATTTGAAATAACGTTGGCGCCGGTTGACGAATCTTCGCGAAAGTTTCCAACTTGTTGGGGCACTCCGGTCCGCTCCTATCCTGAAAGTCTCGGGTGATACGTCAGCGGGGCCGAGAAAAGGGGGTCCCAAAGCGCGTTTTCCCCATTCATTTTTCCATAGGAACCTTTAGTCGCAGCTACAGCCCGAACTGCTGAACGGAATTACACCAAATTTGGCAAAGAGGTAGCCCTTGGTTCAGCGTCGTGCCTTTGCTTAAATGGTGTAAATCCGTTCAGTAGTTCCTGAGAAAATCAAAAGTAAAGTCACATATATATCTGGGCGGAGCCTAACCACACATGTCATCGTGAGATCTGATTGGCTGTCAGCACTTCATCCTGGAATTGCTGGCAGCCATCTTGGGACCAATATAAATGATAGTACCTCATTGAAATGCATTGTAGTGAATAGAAGATTTTGAGGGTCACCAAAAGGAGAACTATAAAGGGTGATAACAGATTTTAGTTACATTAGAATTTATTTGTTGATGGTACCATACTAATTTTAGGAATTGTGGTGTATTCTAAGGTGATTTTACCATGTGAAAAACCTTCTGCTGGGATATCATGAATCATGTTTGAGAGAACACTATTTTCTCATGCTTGTCCCATGGAGGTTTGGAAGGTGCTCCAGAAGCTAAAATGAGAGCATATTTTCTGTAAATTCACATTATCTTTCTCAGTCATGTGAGAATGAAGTCTGACATTCTCAGTAAAACATGTACATCCAACAAGGGCAGAGACTGTCAGTTGATTCCTTTGTGTTCTACTGCAGCTTCCCAGAGTGTTCTAAAGAACAACTAGAGTGCTAACAGCCTTACTTATGACAAAAGTATGGCACACCTGAAGCCATCTTGATTGGAATAAACTGGTAACACTTAAACAATTTAATTTAAAAAGGAACAAAATGATGGGGTTCATTTTGTCATAGAAATTATGGTTAGTGCTGTAGAAAGAAAAATTAGGACATGTTTCAAGTGTGATCTCAAATATCTTCCTGTTATATTTCAACAGGAGCAGCCTGCCAGTTGATGCCTTTGTGTTCTACTGCAGCTTCCCAGAGTGTTCTAAAGAACAACTAGAGTGCTAACAGCCTTACTTATGACAAAAGTATGGCACACCTGAAGCCATCTTGATTGGAATAAACTGGTAACACTTAAAACATTTAATTTAAAAAGGAACAAAATGATGGGGTTCATTTTGTCATAGAAATTATGGTTAGTGCTGTAGAAAGAAAATTAGGACATATTTCAAGTGTGATCTCAAATATCTTCCTGTTATATTTCAACAGGAGCAGCCTGCCAGTTGATGCCTTTGTGTTCTACTGCAGCTTCCCAGAGTGTTCTAAAGAACAACTAGAGCGCTAACAGCCTTACTTATGACAAAAGTATGGCACACCTGAAGCCATCTTGATTGGAATAAACTGGTAACACTTAAACAATTTAATTTAAAAGGAACAAAATGATGGGGTTCATTTTGTCATAGAAATTATGGTTAGTGCTGTAGAAAGAAAAATTAGGACATGTTTCAAGTGTGATCTCAAATATCTTCCTGTTATATTTCAACAGGAGCAGCCTGCCAGTTGATGCCTTTGTGTTCTACTGCAGCTTCCCAGAGTGTTCTAAAGAACAACTAGAGTGCTAACAGCCTTACTTATGACAAAAGTATGGCACACCTGAAGCCATCTTGATTGGAATAAACTGGTAACACTTAAAACATTTAATTTAAAAAGGAACAAAATGATGGGGTTCATTTTGTCATAGAAATTATGGTTAGTGCTGTAGAAAGAAAAATTAGGACATATTTCAAGTGTGATCTCAAATATCTTCCTGTTATATTTCAACAGGAGCAGCCTGCCAGTTGATGCCTTTGTGTTCTACTGCAGCTTCCCAGAGTGTTCTAAAGAACAACTAGAGCGCTAACAGCCTTACTTATGACAAAAGTATGGCACACCTGAAGCCATCTTGATTGGAATAAACCGGTAACACTTAAAACATTTAATTTAAAAAGGAACAAAATGAGGGGTTCTTTTTGAAATAGAAATTATGGTTAGTGCTGCAGAAAGAAAAATTAGGGCATGTTTTAAGTGAGATCTCAAATCCTCTTCTATTTCATTAGAAAATTCTGACATGCAGACTGAAACAATCACTTTAAATACCAGCAGCAGACTACCAGTTAACTCCCTGGTGAGCAGTAGCTTTACTCCAGTGATCTAATGAGCAACTAGAGTGCTAACATTCTGAATTTATGACAGATGTGAGACACATCTGAATGCCTTCTTGATGGAATCAAAGTAAAAAACTGAAAGCATTTCCTACTGAGGAGACTGCAGTAAATGAAGAAATTAGGAAACTTCATAACAAAGAAGTCTTCCAAGATGGCCACCAGTGAAAAAAGAGCCCAAATGTAGCACAAATATTACCCAGATATAGCCCACATATAGCCCAATGACAAAAGTGTGAAAAACACTTTTTATTTTTAGTTTTTTTGCAGTTTTATGTAGTGCAGACTGGTCAGGTATTGGAGCATTGCATCTTAAAACATGACCCCCTACACTACAAAAACACCACTGCACTACCTTAAACCCTAAAACACTACCCCCAGCACGACCCCCTACACTACACAAGCACCACTGCACTATCCTAAACCCTAAAACACTACCCCCAGCACGACCCCCTACACTACCCAAACACCACTGCACTAACCTAAATCCTAAAACACTACCAGCAGCACGACCCCCTACACTACCCAAACACCACTGCACTACCCTAAAACATGACCCCCTACACTACACAAACACCACTGCACTACCCTAAACCCTAAAACACTACCCCAGCACGACCCCCTACACTACCCAAACACCACTGCACTAACCTAAATCCTAAAACACTACCCCCAGCACGACCCCCTACACTACCCAAACACCACTGCACTACCCTAAAACATGACCCCTAAACTACACAAACACCACTGCACTACCCTAAACCCTAAAACACTACCCCCAGCACGACCCCTATACTACACAAGCACCACTGCACTACCCTAAACCCTAAAACACTACCCCCAGCACGACCCCCTACACTGCCCGAACACCACTGCACTGCCCTAAACCCTGAAACACCAGCCCCTGCATGACCCCCTACACTGCCCAAACACCACTGCACTGCCCTAAACCCTGAAACACCACCCCTAGCACGACCCCCTACACTGCCCGAACAACACTGCACTGCCCTAAACCCTGAAACACCACCCCTTCACGACCCCCTACACTGCCCGAACACCACTGCACTGCCCTAAACCCTGAAACACAACCCCCAGCACGACCCCTACACTGCCCGAACACCACTGCACTGCCCTAAACCCTGAAACACTACCCCCAGCAAGACCCCCTACACTGCCCGAACACTACTGCACTGCCCTAAACCCTGAAACATCACCCCCAGCAAGACCCCCTACACTGCCCAAACACCACTGACCTAAACCCTGAAACACCACCCCCAGCACGACCCCCTACACTGCCTGAACACCACTGCACTGCCCTAAACCCTGAAACACTACCCCCAGCAGGACCCCTACACTGCCCGAACACCACTGCTCTGCCCAAAACCCTGAAACACCAGCCCCAGCATGACCCCCTACACTGCCCAAACACCACTGCACTGCCCGAAACCTTGAAACACCAGCCCCTGCACGACCCCCTACACTGCCCGAATACCACTGCACTACCCTAAACCCTGAAACATCACCCCCAGCACGACCCCCTACACTACCCGAGCACCACTGCACTGCCCTAAACCCTGAAACACCAGCCCCAGCACGACCCCCTACACTGCCCGAACACCACTGCACTGCCCTAAACCCTGAAACACCAGCCCCAGCACGACCGCCTACACTGCCCAAACACCAATGCACTGCCCTAAACCCTGAAACACCAGCCCCAGCACGACCCCCTACACTGCCCGAACACCACTGCACTGCCCTAAACCATGAAACACCAGCCTCAGCACGACCCCCTACACTGCCTGAACACCACTGCACTGCCCTGAACCCTGAAACACCAGCCCCAGCACAACACCCTACACTGCCCGAACACCACTGCACTGCCCTAAACCCTGAAACACCACCCCGTGCATGACCCCCTACACTGCCCGAACACCACTGCACTGCCCTAAACCCTGAAACACCACCCCCAGCGTGACCACCTACACTGCCCGAACACCACTGCATTGCCCTAAACCCTGAAACACCACCCCCTGCACAACCCCTACACTGCTCGAACACTACTGCACTGCCCTAAACCCAGAAACACCATCCCCAGCAAGACCCCCTATACTGCACGAACACCACTGCACTGCCCTAAACCCTGAAACACTATCCCCAGCAAGACCCCTACACTGCCTCGAACACCACTGCACTGCCCTAAACTCTGAAACATCACCCCCAGCAAGACCCCCTACACTGTCCGAACACCACTGCCCTAAACCCTGAAACACCACCCCCAGCAAGACCCCCTACACTGCCCGAACACCACTGCACTGCCCTAAACCCTGAAACACCAGCCCCAGCACGACCCCCTACACTGCCCGAACACAACTGCACTGCCCTAAACCCTGAAACACCACCCCTGCACGACCCCCTACACTGCCCGAACACCACTGTACTGCCCTAAACCCTGAAACCCCACCCCCAGGATGACCCCCTACACTGCCAGAACACAACTGCACTGCCCTAAACCCTGAAACACCACCCCCTGCACGACCCCCTACACTGCCCGAACACTACTGCACTGCCCTAAACCCTGAAACACCACCCCCAGCACGACACCCTACACTGCACGAACACCACTGCACCGTCCTAAACCCTGAAACACTACCCCCAGCAAGACCCCCTACACTGCCCGAACACCACTGCACTGCCCTAAACCCTGAAACATCACCCCCAGCAAGACCCCCTACACTGCCCGAACACCACTGCCCTAAACCCTGAAACACCACCCCCAGCAAGACCCCTATACTGCCCGAACACCACTGCACTGCCCTAAACCCTGAAACACCACCCCCAGCAAGACCCCTACACTGCCCGAACACCACTGCACTGCCCAAAACCCTGAAACACCACCCCCAGCACAACCCCCTACACTGCCCAAACACCACTGCTCTGCCCAAAACCCTGAAACACCAGCCCCAGCACGACCCCCTACACTGCCCGAACACCACTGCACTGCCCTAAACCCTGAAACACCAGCCCCAGCACGACCCCCTACACTGCCCGAACACCACTGCACTGCCCTAAACCCTGAAACACCACCCCGAGCACGACCCCCTACACTGCCCGAACACCACTGCACTGCCCTAAACCCTGAAACACCAGCCCCAGCACAACCCCGTACACTGCCCGCACACCACTGCAGTGCCCTAAACCCTGAAACACCAGCCCCAACACAACCCCGTACACTGCCCGAACACCACTGCACTGCCCTAAACCCTGAAACACCAGCCCCAGCACGACCGCCTACACTGCCCGAAAACTACTGCACTGCCCTAAACCCTGAAACACCACCCCCAGCAAGACTACCTACACTGGCCGAACACCACTGCACTGCCCTAAACCCTGAAACACCACCCCCTGCACGACCCCCTACACTGCCCAAACACTACTGCACTGCCCTAAACCCTGAAACACCACCCCTCAGCACGACACCCTACACTGCCCGAACACCACTGCACTGCCCTAAACCCTGAAACACCACCCCAGCATGACCCCCTACACTGCCCGAACACCACTGCACTAAACCCTGAAACACCACCCCTGCACGACCCCCTACACTGCCGGAACACTACTGCACTGCCCTAAACCCTGAAACACCACCCCAGCACGACCCCCTACACTGCCCTAACACCACTGCACTGCCCTAAACCCTGAAACATCACCCCCAGCACAACCCCCTACACTGCCTGAGCATCATTGCTCTGCCCTAAACCCTGAAACACTAGCCCCAGCACGACCCCCTACACTGCCCGAACACCACTGCACTGCCCTAAACCCTGAAACACCACCCCCAGCACGACCCCCTACACTGCCCGAACACGACTGCACTGCCCTAAACCCTGAAACACCAGCCCCAGCAAGACCCCCTACACTGCCCGAACACCACTGCATTGCCCTAGACTCTGAAACACCAGCCCCAGCAAAACCCCCTACACTGCCCGAACACCACTGCACTGCCCTAAACCCTGAAACACCAGCCCCAGCATGACCCCCTACACTGCCCAAACACCACTGCACTGCCCTAAACCCTGAAACACCAGCCCCAGCACGACCCCCTACACTGCCCGAACACCACTGCACTACCCTAAACCCTGAAACACCAGCCCCAGAACGACCCCCTACACTGCCCGAACACCACTGCACTACCCTAAACCCTGAAACACCAGCCCCAGCACCACCCCCTACAATGCCCGAACACCACTGTACTGCCGTAAACCCTGAAACACCACCCCCTGCACGACCCCCTACACTTCCCGAACACCACTGCACTGCCCTAAACCCTGAAACACCACCCCTGCACCACCCCCTACACTGCCCGAACACCACTGCACTGACCTAAACCCTGAAACACCACCCCCTGCACCGCCCCCTACACTGCCCGAATACCACTGCACTGCCCTAAACCCTGAAACACCACCCCCAGCATGACCCCCTTTACTGCTTGAACACCACTGCACTGCCCCAAACCCTGAAACACCACCCCCAGCATGACCCCCTACACTGCCCGAACACCACTGCCCTAAATCCTGAAACACCACCCCTGCACGACCCCCTACACTGCCCGAACACCACTGCACTGCCCTAAACCCTGAAACACCACCCCCTGCACGACCCCCTACACTGCCCGAACACCACTGCACTGCCCTAAACCCTAAAACACCACCCCCAGCACGACCCCCTACACTGCCCGAACACCACTGCACTGCCCTAAACCCTAAAAAACCACCCCCAGCACGACCCCCTACACTGCCCGAACACCACTGCACTGCCCTAAACCCTAGAACACTATCCCCAGCATGACCCCCTACACTACCCGAACACCACTGCACTACCCTAAACCCTAAAATACTCGCCCCAGCACGACCCCCTACACTACCCGAACACCACTGCACTGCCCTAAACCCTAAAACACTCCCCCCAGCACGACCCCCTACACTACCTAAAACCACTGCACTGCCCTAAACCCTAAAACACTACCCCCGCATGACCCCCTACACTACCCAAATACCAATGCACTACCCTAATCCCTAAAACACTACCCCCTGCACAACCCCCTACACTACCCAAAGACCACTGCACTACCCTAAACTCTAAAACAATACCACCCGCACGACTCCCTACACTACCCAAAGTCACTGCACTACCCTAAACCCTAAAACACGACCTCCTACACTACACAAACACCACTGCACTACCCTAAACCCTAAAAAACTACCCCCAGCACGAACCCCTACACTACCCAAACACCACTGCACTACCCTAAACCATAAAACACTACCCCCAGCAGTACCCCCTACGCTACCCAAACACCACTGCACTACCCTAAACCCTAAAACACTACCCCCAGCAGTACCCCCTACACTACCCAAACACCATTGCACTACCCTAAAACACTACCCCCAGCAGTATCCCCTACACTACCCAAACACCACTGCACTACCCTAAACCCTAAAACCCTAAAACACTAACCCCAGCACGACCCCCTACACTACCCAAACACCACTGTACTACCCTAAACCCTAAAACACTCCCCCAGCACGACTCCCTACACTACCCAAACACCACTGCACTACCCTAAACCCTAAATCTACCCCCAGCATGACCCCCTACACTACACAAACACCACTGCACTACCCTAAACCCTAAAACACTACCCCCAGCACGACCCTCTTCACTACCTAAACACAACTGCACAATTTGTTACAGGCGTTGCAACGCAGGCCTGTGGTGCTTACTGGAAGTACCTGGTGGGCTAGTTGGGCCCCAGGGACTCTCAGGATTCAAGGTGACCTAATCCCCAACTTAAAACGCGCCACGGGGCGCGTTTGCACAGTGGTGAAGGGAGGGGCGGGGCCTCAGGTGACATGTGCGCAAACACACCCTGTGGTGCGTTTTAAGTTGGGGAGTTAATTCCTTTGAATCCTGGGGGCCAACTAGCCCACCAGGTACCTTCAGTAATCACAACAGAGTTGCGTTGCAGAGAGGTGAAAAAGGTGCGTGGCCTCGGAACGCCTCTCTGCAACTCAGCTCTGTGGTCCTAACTGTAGGTACCTGGGGGGCTAGTTGGGCCCCAGGGACCCTCAGGATTCAAGGAAACTTAATCCCGCAACTTAAAACGCGCCACGGGGCGCGTTTGCACACATGTCACCTCAGGCCCCCTCCCTTCACCACTGTGCAAACGCGCACTGGCTCTGGTTAGTCAGAGTCAGTTACCACCAGTACCCGTCTGAAAAAGTTGTGGGCACAGGATGATTTTGCAACAAGGCCTCTTTCTGCTCCTCTGTTGGTTCTTTCTGCACATCTTTTGCTTCTTTCTGTGCGTTTTTTCTTCTTTCTTCACATGTCCTACCTCTGTTGGCATAGTTAGAAACTAGCATTTAAAAAACCTTTGAAATTCACTTAAAAAATCATAGGTTTCAGGCACGTTATAGTTAGAAATTAGCATTTAAAAAACCTTTGAAATTCACTGAAAAAACCATAGGTTTCAGGCACGTTATAGTTAGAAATTACCTTTTAAAAACCTTTGAAATTCACTGAAAAAACCATAGGTTTCAGGCACGTTATAGTTAGAAATTAGCATTTAAAAACCTTTGAAATTCACTGAAAACACCATAGGTTTCAGACAAGTTATAGTTAGAAATTAGCATTTAAAAAACCTTTGAAATTCACTGAAAAAACCATAGGTTTTAGGGACAGTTATAGTTAGTTGGACATGTAATATGTGACGTCATCAGCAGTGCATTGCGGGGGCGCGAGTTATAGTTAGCTGAACTAACTATAACAGGGGAATTTCACGGGTTTTGTACGAGTGCAATGTCCAACTAACTATAACTGTCCCTAAAACCTATGGTTTTTTCAGTGAATATATATATATTTACATTCACCACCAATTATCCAACAAATGACAGAAGAACACTCCTCTGGTTTCAGACACCATTTATTGCATCCAACAGACACGTTTCGGCGATTAGTGCTTTCTCAATGTTGATTCAGTAAATGTTTAGTCCATTTCACACCCATTTCCCTTAATGGATGATTCATCTGAGGCATTTACAAAGGACTGCAGTATTACCATAAATCTGATTCTCTCACCGGCCCCATCTCAGTGTCTATTAACCACTATATTACAACATAGCAATGTTGCACGAACTCATGCGCATTCGTCATTAATTGTTATAGTAACAGTATTTATCCCTCAGTGGGAGCAAACCACATGTTATTCTGGCTCTTTAGTTGCATTTTGCAGTCATCAACAATTGTTTTCAATGGAATTGACACTTTAATTTCCATGTCTGTGTCCCTCGCCCGGCTACACATCCCTCGTAGTTGAGGATGGGAAATCGTTTGCTCAACAGCAACTTCCACAAAAAGACTGGAGCACTCACGGGGTCTTGTAAAAGATCTATTAATCAACAGCTATTTCCTCCACGATGTGTTTTGGCATAGTTGCCTTTCTCAAGTGCTGGAAATGCTTTAATAAAACACAGAGTCTGGTTAGCTATAGACGGTGTAATCACCAATACCATTGGAGTGTTCCTAGCCAAAGGGAGGTCTGCAAATGTCAAATTCGAGAGTTCATACGGCTTCCATGCCATTCTTGTACCGTAATTTCCCCAACGATTTTCATATTGGGCCCACATGTTAAGAATATTAAAAATCCTTTCCCGATGAGAATTACGAGGGGGTCACAGTACCTTACGCTCATCCCCTGCAGATGTTGAAACTGTCCCTCCAAGTGCAGCGTTTCACTTGAGCTTTCACTTCTTAACTGTTAGGGGATCACCAGCTCTCTGTGAGCCTGACTACTCCCCACAGCCGCTGGATTACAAGCCAAGACTTGCCAGCAAGTGTCTGTTCAATAACTGCGACACCACAAGTTTGTATAACTCGCGCCCTCCATGGGCGACTGTAGAATCCTTCAGCGGCAGTTCAGGAGCTCACTCGTTATCTTCGTTTCACACTCCCATCAAGAGCTCCAAACTCAGGACCGGTGCTGTAGTCCACAGCGAAGATGGAAACTCGAATATCGCGTGTGATGAAAAAAAGCGATTTTAGACACATAACTTGAGTCACTAACATACCCATTTCTCAAACATGGGGTCAGAGTATCTCCACCCTGACCCCTTATGTCAGCTTTCACACACATAGTCGGTGGCCGTAATTTTCTGTTCAGGTTGCATCCAGCCAATCACAGCATTCCTGATGGTGCGCACATCCATGATTAATCGCGAAACCACAGCGAAATATCCGCGGCCAGAGATATATCTACAAATTTCTGCTTACATTTCTCAAAAACTACAAGACAGATTTGCACTGATTAACAAAAAACACAATCTGCATAATAACATCTACCTTTCAGCCAAATTTGTTGAAATTCCGTCCAGTGGTTCGGGCTGTAGGTTTGACAACATGTTCCTATGGAAATTAACATTACAAACGCATCCTTTTTTCGGGCCCCTATTTCTCGGTCTCCACTGCACGGATCACCCCCCAAAGTTATAGGTGAGTCAAAAAATGCTTTTCCTATGTAAACTAGGTCCTAACTAGTAGGCAATAGATATATATATATATAGATTTATATAGACATATAGATTTATAGATATAATTATAATCCCTTGTATTGTTCTATTCCATTTACCCAGGGACCTTAAATGAAAAGCTACCAGTGGGCCTGCAGCACTTATTGTGCCACCCACCTAAGTGGCACTCTAAAACTTGTCCCAGGCCTCCCATTGCAGTGCAAATGCAGTGTAACACTGCCATGTCAAGTTGAAATTTAAAACCGTTTGCCAAGCCTTTTACTCCCCCTTTTATCACACATAGGTTACCCCTAAAGTAGGACCTAGGTAGCGCATAGGGTAGTGTGCTGTGTAAGTAAAAGGTAGGGCATGTACTATTAAGTTTTACATGTCAAGGTAGTGAAAAACTTCCAATTTCATTTTTTGACTACTGTGAGGTGCAACCTTCTATAGGATAACATTGGTAAATCCTTCCTACATTTAATACGCTGTAATTGCTAATTAAGAGGAGGAAGATATTTCATGTTTGGTACCTATTTATGGTAATGATAAATCCTCCTCAATGGTAAAGTCGGATTTGTCATTACAGTTTTTAAAATGCCACTTTTAGAAAGTTGACAAGAAGAGCGATAACATGCACTCCTATATTCTCCATGTAAACAACATGTTTAAGGTCGCTCGCAGGCGAAAGTTTGCATGCTAGCTTGACATGCGCTCTGCCCCGGTGGCACACATGTGTAATTGCAAAAATATCTGGTGTGTTGTAGCGCCCCATTATCAAGCTGCACAGCATTGCAATAAGTTGCACGAGTTATCAAACAAGAATCCAATACTTTCATCAATAGTCTTTATGTTAATCAATTTTCTTTTATGTTTATGTTTGGGTGGGGTTCTAAGGGTCACGTGCTATAAGAAAAGGCACTGGTGCATGAATGGCGTCTTTCCGGGTTTATTTTTTATCAGTTTGTTTTGAGCACAACTCCTTTAAATTCACGGAAGCCGATCACAGCAGTCATTGGCTGCCACAGGCACAGAGAAATTTAAAATATGTAGACACATATCTGTGCACAGGGTTTGTTTGTTTTAAGTTCCACTGGTCTTCTGATATCTCTTTCTAGTTTCTGAGCCTGGAGCTAGGGGGTGTGGTGCCCCTGTTGGTAGGTCCTGAAATGGTGAAGTGGACACTGTAGTAGTCAGTACAGGTGAGCTGTGAGGCGTGGTTGTACTTAACTCTTTCTCTAGACTTGAAGATGAGGTCAAGAATGTGCCATGTAATGTGGGTATGTTTGGTGACGAGTTGCTTGAGACCAATGTTGTTCATGCTTTCCAGGAGGTCGGTTGTGTTGGTCTTGCTGGGTTCATCAATATGGAAGTTAATATCTCTTAGGAAAATGTAGTGCTCGGAGTCAATGTCGATCGGGGTGATGAGGTCAGGGATGCCATTGCAGAAGCTGGGGCATGGTCCTGGTAGTCTGTAGGCGAGGGTGCCTTTGATGGTACTTTTTCCGTCTGTGTGGAGTTGGAAGTTGGGGTGCTCCATTCTCGGGGTTGAGTTATCTGAGGAAGTCGTGGAGTAGATTGTGTCCTTGTAGATGATGGCGATTCCACCTCATGTTTGTTGGTTGGGTCCCAGTGTGTTAACTTGTAGTATTCGGGGGTTGCAATTGCGATGTCTGGCACGCATGCGGAGTTCAGGCAGGTCTCTGTGAAGAAGATCACATCCGGGGTGAGGGAGGAGCCTATGTCCTAGATCTCTGTGGCGTGTTTTGCTGGGCGATCTTGAGTTGAGTAGGATGCACTGGAGTGCTGCCACGACGGCCTCTGTCAGCGTGGTGGGAGTGGTCATGTTTATTGTGTCTCTGGTGTTTTTGGTTGCTTTGATGTTGCAAGTGAAGCAGCAGTGCTGGAAGGAGAACAGTTCTCTGGTGGTGTGTGGCGATGTGAGGCAGCAGTTGTTGTTGATGCATCCAGGACACAGGGCTTGGAGATCTGTGGTGGTGTAGCTGTGGGTGATGGGAGATCCAGGGTTCCCGATGCTCTGCGTGATACAGGCACAGACTTTACCTTGCTTTCAGTGTGTCCGCTGCACTGTCGCACTGCAGCCTCCATTTAGTAGGTCCTGGGCGGAGGGAAGGGTGCTGGGAGATGGGAGGGAGGAATGAGAAAAACAGCGGGGCAAAAAATCAGCAGGGAGCGGCAAAGGGCAAAAGGTGAGGAAAATGAGGGCAGAAAAGGCAAGAACAGAGTATTGAAATGAAAGACAGAAAAGGCAAGAACAAGGACTGAAATGAAAGGTAATAAATGCAGTCAGGAGTGAGCAGCAGTCGGAAGAAGTGGGTTACGGTAGGGAAGCCGACACAGGAATCTGACAGTCATCGGAGCCGACTCATCTACACTGATGCAGGACCAGGATGAGTGCATCATCACTGCTGTGTGGATCGACATCGGTGCATCGCCCTCTCTGCACTACACATCCTCACTGTCCACAGGATCCTCGACTTTGATGCAAGGTACTTGTGCTCAGAGGGCCAAGCCTGATTCCTTTAGCTGGCCTATGCCCCATCGAAGTCGGCCTGAACTTTTGACTTTGTCCATGCCCAGCACGACCATATATCCCTTTATGCTGCTTTGTGATTTGGGCGCTTTTTTTACTTAAATCTTTAAAGATCAATATCTCCCAGTTATACTCATTGGACTTTTTCTCGTTTTAGTGGCTAAGAATCTATTAAAATGTAATCTAGTCTTCTAAATTGGTTTGAGATTTTTCTTGTGTTTTCAATTTATTACTGTTTGTTTCCTAGAATAAAGGGTGCAATCCAGTAACCCAGGGATCTGGGCAGGACTATTATTTAATAAAGTGATCCCTACACCTCAACAGACGGCTCTTCTTCTACGTCCCCAACCGCCAGCTCCGCTCCGCCGACCTCTCCCTCGCCACCGTCCCCCGCATTCGAAGAACAACCACCGGCGGCAGATCCTTCTCACACCTCGCCGCCAAGACCTGGAACACCCTTCCACTAAGCCTACGAAAGACCCAAGACCTGCTGACCTTCAGGAGGCTACTCAAGACCTGGCTGTTCGACCAGTAGCAGCATCCCCCCCCCTTCCCTCTCCCCAGCGCCTTGAGACCCTCGCGGGTAAGTAGTGTGCTCTACAAATTCTGTGATTGATTGATTGATTGATTGATCCCTATGGGGGAAGTGGAGCCTTGACTTCCACAGCAATAATATTACACCAGGGATAGAAGAAAACCTCTCAAACGAGTGAGTTTCAGATATGCGTTTAGTGCATTTATTTATAAACATCCAATTTCAGAATATACAAATTAGTTTTAGCTTTATAATGCAGTATTCATACTTTTCTGCAAACAAGGTGCTCCTAAAATTTATCTGGTCAGTGAAATGATATATGGTGAATAAAAACTGCATTTGTGCTGTGTATAGAAATATATACATGTGGCTGATAGAGGCAATAAAATATTTGAATTCAACACCCTTGGAACAAGTGTTGATATCCACCATCAAATTATTGAAAACACAGTCCACGTGTTATTTGTTGACGTTTTGACCTCTGAGCATAAGTATTTTAGAGCAGGGTCATCATCAGGAAGCAAAATATATAGGAGACACCTAAAAGTAATGTATCAATTTGTATGAACACTTGTTTCATAATCAAATTGCAATGACATTTATAGTTATCCTATGTTACATACCAAAGGATTGAGGCAGAGTCCCACAATCGAGCAATTGTCAAACACTATTTCCTGGACAAATTCAAAATCGGTTGTATCACGCTGTAATAAAATAGCACAGGTGTCACCCAAAAGAGTTAACAATTGCAATGACATGTATAGTAAACCTATGTTACATACCAAAAGATTGTTGCAAAAAATGCCCACAATCGTGAACGTGTCAAGCATTACTTCAAATGACAACTTCAAACTGGATTTTAGCACACTCTAATGAAATAAAGAAAAGTTCAATTAGGTGGTATCAGAAGATAGTGCTGATTAGACTATGCAAAGTGGTCCTAGGACCTACTGATGTATTGTGACTGGGTAACCCACAAGTAAGACGGGATCAGTCAGTCTGCCTTGGCTCACCTAATTTTAGAATGCTGGAAAAGAAGTGTATCTACTCAAATCATTGAGTTGGTATTTGATATTGTGCACAGCGGTAAACATGCCAACATGCCCAGTGGCTGGCTGTACGAGTAGCTGTATGGGTGAGTAAGTGGTAGTGTGATTGGCTGCAGTGAGTGCGTGAGTGGGTGTGTAACTGGTTCTATAGATGAGTGAGTGGTTGTGTGAGTACCTGTATGGGTCTGTGAATGGATATGTAAATGGTTTTGTGGGTGTGTTGGTGGGTGTATGAGAGGTTGTATAGGGGTATGAGTGGGTGTGTGAGTAGTCACTGACCATTTATGAGTGATGTAATATGTGAGGTCATAAGCAGTGCATTGTGGGGGCATAAGTAATAGTTAGCTCAGCTAAATATAACTGCTGAATTTCACTGGTTTTGTATGAGTGAAATGTGACCCTAACTATAATGTACCTGCAACCTTTGGTTTTTTTCAGTCAAATTCTAAGTTTTTTTTAATTCTATTTCCTAACTATAACGTCGTTGTAACCTTTGTTTTTTTTTAGCGAACTTCTATGGCTTTTTAATGTTATTTCCTAACTCTAACATCACTGTAACCTTTTGTTTTTTTTTATTGAATTTCTAAGGTTTTTTAAATGTTATTTCCTAATTGCAACCAGTAACCTTTGACAGTGAGTGTGTGAGTAAGTGCATGTGTTTCAGTAGGTCTGTGAATGGGTGTGAAAGTGTCTGAGTGGGCCTGTCAGTGGGTGTGTGAATTTCTGAGTGGGTCTGGGAGTGGCTGCATAAGTGTCTCACTGGATGTGTGAGTGTGTGTGTAAGTGAGTCTTTGAGTGGGTTACAAGTGGAGCTGAGAACTCTGTGTTTTTTAAAGGGGCAAAACAAAGGCCCCTGTGCCAAAAGGGCTGCAGGATCCTATGTTACACTCCTAACTATTCTCCACTGCTCCAACCAGGATTCAAATCTGTGTCTCACTGTTTACAGACACAGACCTCTGCAGTGCATTAACTAATAGAGATTTCATAAAGTACGATAGTGCTTTTCCCACTGAGTAACTTAACGTGCATTTATTTTACATATAGGCTGTGTGTTATTTTATATGTACACACCAGAAGGTGAAAGACCAAAAAAAGTTACAGATTTTTTTCTTTGCCACTCCTTTGACCTCGTCCCTATTGTCTACAGCATCCCAGTTCCCCTACTTTTTAATGCACTTCATTTGCTAGGAGAGGGGCCGTGAGACATCCCCCCGGGCCGATCTGACCCTGCGAATCTTCTCGCCCAGGACCCAGCCTTCACTGAATAGGGGAGGGGGCCCCGCGGCTCCCCTCCCCAAGGCGATTTCGGCCCCAGGGACCCCATCCCCTTGGGCCCAGACAAAATGTGATGGGGCCCACCTCCTCTGGCTGATTTCCACGCCGGAGACCCATCCCCCGGGTCCTGGCCATAAACAAATCAGGAAGGGGAGCCACGTGGCCACCCCTACCTGGGCTGATTTCCCTGGAGCCCACCCAGGTCACCGAGTCACCACTGTAGGGGATGCGGGGGGAGCCTCAAGGCCACCACAGTCTCTGCAAGCTCCATGCCTCCTGCAGAAGTTGACATTGCTGTCACAGACAGGGAGCTGCTAAACATGCAGCTCCCTGTGTGTGAGAGCAATCATTTCGTCTGTCTCCCGGCCTGCTTGACATCGGGCAGGGAAACAGACAAAAACCCTGCTCCCAGCAAGCGGAAGCAGTGTCACAGCAGGAATACCCTGACCCCCCTAGCTTGTCCCCACCAAAAAAGAAAATACAAGAAGCACGTTTCTCTTCTTTTTAGCCCTTGTGTGGCCCAGGTCCTAGGTCATGCAGGATGAAAAAAGGAGGTGGGCGCACAGGGCCTCCTCCTGAGGCTCTTTTAAGCCCTGGGGACACCATCTCCCTGGAGCTTTTATAATATGATGCAGGGCGACCATGCAGATCCTCCTCCATGGACTCTTTTGAGCACCAGGGACCACCACCTTCCCAGGGCTTTATTTTAAATTTGGAGGTGGGCTGTACAGACCCCCCACTTGGTGTGGGTTCGGTCCCCAGTGATCATCAACTTCCCAGGGCTAAATTAAAAGTAATGGGGGCTGCGTGGATCCCCCTGGGCCCTGGGGACCACCACCTACCCGGGGCCTATAATATATTTAAAACTGGGAGAGGGGAACTGCGGCCCCCCTTCCAGGCTATATATGGCCCAGGGGACCAACACCTCCCAGAGTCAGCCCATGCTCAAAGAAGTAGGGGAGCTGTGTTGCCCCCTCTTAGAGTCATATATTACCCAGGGTACTGTCACCCCCAAGAACCCACTTCTGAAATCTCCCAGGGTGCCCACCCCTGGGACATAGCTGTTTGCTCTGACTTGGTGGGAGCTTTGACAGCTCCCGCCAGGTCAGAGCAAACACAAACTCTGCTCTCAGCAAACAAGAGCTGTGAAACCGCTCCCACTTGCTAAGAGTGGAGTTTTCGTCTGTTTCCCTGTCCACTGTCAAGCGGGCAAGGAAACAGATGAAAGAATTGTTCTGACAGACAGGGAGATGCATGTTTAGCAGCTCCCTGTCTGTGAGAGTGAGGCTGAGCAGAAAGAAGCAGAATAAAGGTGAGAAACGAGCAGAAAGAGGCAGAATAAAGATCAACAACAAGCAGAAAGAGGCAAAAGAAAGGTGAGAAACAAGCAGAAAAAGACAGAATAAAGGTCAGAAATGAGCAGAAAGAGGCAGAATAAAGGTCAGCAATGAGCAGAAAGAGGCAAAATAAGGGACGGAAGTGAACAGAAAGAGGCAGAATAAAGGTAAGCAACGAGCAGAAAGAGGCGAAATAAAGGTGAAAAACGAGCAGAAAGAGGCGAAATAACATAAGCATTTGTAAAGCGCACGTTCACCCAGAGGTCTCTTGGCGCTGAATAACAGATGTTCATTGTTACCCAAATCAATGGTACTCATTTTATCGACCTCAGATGGATGAAAGGCTGAGGGGACCTGCTGGGATTTGAACCTGTGACGATGAGGTCAAACACAGGTCCCTGCAATGGAGGTATTAGTTCACTGAGCCACCAGTCCCGGTGGGGTGAAATGAACAGAAAGAGGCAGAATAAAGGTCAGAAACAAGCAGAAAGAGGGAAAATAAAGGTGAGAAATGAGCAGAAAGAGGCAGAATAAAGGTCAGGAACCAACAGAAAGAGCCAAAATACAGGTCAGAAACAAGCAGAAAGAGGAACAATAAAGGCCACCAATGAGCAAAAATAGGCAAAATAAAGGTCAGAAGTGATCAGCAAAAAATGCAGAAAAAAATCTGGGGTGGACAGTAAACTCCACTCTGCCGGAAGAGTTTGTGAGTTTTCCCTTTCCGCGCTCCACGTGGAATGCGAAGTTCAGCAAGAACTCCGCCAACAACTGGCGGAAAGGAGTTTACTGGCACGCTCACACCTAGACTTTACCCCTCTAACCAGTAGTGCGCCAGGAGGCACATTTCTAAAGTAGTTGAGAAAGGGGGCAGGGCCTCTGATGAGGTTGCAGCAATTCCGTTGTGAGGGACAAACTTGTGGCAACAATAGGGGTTCTTGGCCTCCAACAACCCTCAGCAGCCAAGGGGAATTCTTCTCCAACCAGTAGTGCGCCAGTAGGCCCCTTTGCAGAGTGGTTGAGAAAGAGGGTGGGAGGGCTCCGATGAGGTCTCAGCAATCCCGCTGTGGGGGACTTGCTTGTGGCAACAATAGGGATTTTTGTTCCCCAATGACCCTCAGCAACCAAGGGGAGTTTATTCCCCAACCAGTAGTGCGCGAGGTGGTGCATTTGCAGAAAAGTTGAGAAAGGGGCAAAGGCCTGTGATGAGATTTCAGAAATCACACTGTGGAAGACTTACTTGTGGCAACAATAGGCGTTCTTGGCCCCCCAATGACACTCAGCAGTCAAGGGGACTTCCTCCCCCAACCAGTAGTGCACCAGGAGGCCCCTTTGCAGAGTACTTGAGAAAAGAGATGCATCCTCCAATGAGGTCTCTGCAATCCCGCTGTGGGGGACTTACTTGTGGCAACAATAGGGGTTTTTGTCCCCCAACAACCTTCAGCAGCCAAGGAGACTTCATCCCCCAACCAGTAGTGCACCAGGAGGCCCCTTTTCAGAGTGGTTGAGAAAAAGGACAGGGCCTCCGACGAGGTCTCAGCAATTCAGCTGTGTGGGACTTACCTGTGGCAACAATAGGGGCTCGTGGCCACCAACAGCCCTCAGCAGCCAAGGAGACTTCATTAGAGATGGCCGAGCAATACTCCGCCTGCTCTAGGAACGTTGTTTAAAATGGCAGAGTTTTTCAGTAACTCTGCAGAATTACACGAAGTGAAACTCATCAAGCTCCAGCCAGGCCTACAGAAAACAAGCAGCAAATGAGCTCCACTTAGGCACTCATGCACCCACTCACAAAACAACTCAGACACTCTCACAGTCACCCACAGAGCCATTAACTCATGCACCCACTCACAGAAGAACTCAAACATGTACATGTATATCCACGCACAGACACTCATGCCCCCACTTTCAGAATCACTCAAATTCTATCTGACCAACTCACACATCTACTCGTAGACTCATGCACCAACTCACAGACCCTTTCAGAGACTTGCACACCCACCCACCAACCTACTCAGACACTCATATACCTACTTACAGCCCCACTCATACTCTCTCACACCCACTTACAAACCTTCTCAGACACTCATATACCAACTGAGACACTCATGCACACACTCACACACTCAGTGTCAAAGGTTAGTGGTTACAGTTCGGAAATACAATTTCAAAAGCCTTACAAATTCACTTAAAAAACTAAAGGATACAGGGGCGTTATAGTTAGGCTCATATTTTACTCATACAAAACCAGTGAAATTCAGCAGTCATAGTTACCTTACGTCCCTGCAATGCACTGCTTATAAGCTCACATATTAGATCACTCATGACATGGTCACTTGCTGCTCCATCCACCTCCTCCCTACTTTCTGTTGTCGGAGTCCATGCACCAGCCGCCTCCCTTCTGCCCTGCATGGTCCGATATGCTGGCACTGTCCTCCGTTTAGCTGGATGTCCCTGCCCACTCCTCCTGCCCTTCATTGCCCAATTCTATGTCGCATCCTAAACTACCTCCCCCCCTCTGATGTTTGTATGCTTGCCCCTGCTCCCTCCTTTTTGCTCACAATGATCCGTGGACTCTACTATGAGTGTTCTGTTGAGCTTCCATTGCCCCTCCTGCCTGCCTAGCATTGTCAGATGACTGACGCCTGTCCCTGCCACCTCCACCCTGCCTGTCCGAAATCCATGTACCTATGCACTCCCTCCTGTCCTCCATGGTTCATTTTGTTGCCACTCCCTTCTGCCCAGCATGTTCTGTTGTGCTGCAACTGCTCCTCCTGCCTACCCTGTGTAGTCTGTTGTGAATCTCCTTACCATGTCCTCTCTTGCCTGTGTCCAGCCCCTACCCATCCCTTCAATCCTCCATGGTCCTTAGTGTATGCATCTTCCCCCTTCCTCTTGCCCACTATGGCTGTTGTGCTGCCTCTAACCCTGCCACTTGCCATACATGGCGTGCTGTGCTGCCACAGCCCCTTCTACCTGCCCTGTTTGGTCAGCTTACTGCCCCTGATCCCCTCCCACCTTCCCTCCATTGATCATGTGTATGCCATCATAGTCTCACTTTTGCCCTCCATGATATTGATTTGATGATTTGTCCCCTGCCCTTAATTTTCCATTTGCAGGCCCCTAAAACCTCCCTCCTGCTTGTACGGCATGTTGGCGTGCCCCTGTCCCCTCCTTCTGCCCTTCATGGTCTGTTAAGCTGAAAATGTCCCTCCTGTCTTTCAGGTATAATCACCTTGCCTCTTTGAGCATCTGCTCTCTGTTGTACATGTGCATGGGCCTGGCCCCTTCCTATTGCTCTCCATGGTCTGTTGTGCTGCACTGCCATCCCGCTTGTCCTGTGTGGTGTATTGCACTGCTGCAACCCCTAATGCCTACCCTGTAAAGTCAGTTTGGTGTACCTGCCCATCTCCCTCTTGCCCTCTGTTATCCGAGCCATGTCACTACCCCACTCCTCCTGCCCTCAGTGATCTAAAGTACCATACTTGCCAACATTTTGAACTTAGTAAAAGGGAGATTTTGAAAAATTGACTTACATTGAAAAAGAGGAGATTTTAGGCAGGAGACAGATAAAATAAACTCTTTTGAGCTTAAAAACATCGGGATTATCCTTCCTGAATCGGGTCTGTTGACGTGTATGGTTGTACTGCACTGCCTCTTCCTTCTGCCCTCAATGGTCTGTTATATTGCCACAGCCTCTCTTGCCTGTCCTGCATGGTTGGTTTGTTCCCCCTACCCTCTTTCCCTCTGCCCTCCATAGTCCATTGTGCTGCCACTGCCCCTTCCGCCTGCCCAGTGTGGTCAACTTGTTGCCTCTGCACCCTCCTCCCTGCCCTCAATTATCAGAGTCCGTGCCCCTGACATCTGACTCCCTGCAGTATTCTAACGTACCAGATTGCTAACATGCTTTATTTATTACAAAGGTGTGGCACGCCTGACATCATCTTGATGTAATCAAAACTGTAATATCTAAGCATTACCTTTAGAAATTATAAAAATTAGAGAATCTTATTCCCATAGAAATGATGGTTAGTGGTCTAAAAAACTAAAATTAGAACATATTTTCTGAGTTTTTAAATAGTGACAAAGCACTTTTAAATTATTTGCTATTTTAATGTTTTTTTATCCAGCTGATCACTTGATTATAGGTTGCACTTCGGGGACAGAATGTGGCGTTATGGCCAGAGCGGCAGACTTTGTAGCTGGGGAACCAGGTTTGAGTTTCTGCGTCAGCTTGTCATCCTGTAATTCCGGGCAAATAACTTAATCTTCCCATGCCTAGAGCCCAAAAGAAATGTGCCTTTGTGTAATGTAATTGATGTTCATATAAAGCACTCCAATACCTTCGGGTCAAGTCTCTGCAAAAAAAGCAAAAAAATTAAGGGCCTTATTACGAGTACAGCGATCATCAGGACCGCCGTACTCACTATGGGTCCACCTGCAGTATTTTGAGCGTGGCGATCGGACCGCCACGAGACCACTGGCTCTGCAGTAATCAAGGATTCCGCTAGGCCAGCGGTCTGCAACAGGTCTGAATATGCTGGCAGTGCTGCTGCCTGCACAGCCGAGCATATTACGAGTGGTGCCATGAAAAGGGTGTTGGAGAGACGACTCCTGTCGGATCTGGGCCTGGGGGTGCATGTCCGGGGGGGAAACAGCATTTACAACGCTGTTTCCACAACGTATGGCTTTACAACGCGGTCGTTACAACAACCGCGTTGTTACCATGCGTGCCATTACATTGCAAGTCGTATCAACGACTTGCTGTCGGGGGCGTGCAACACCAGGGAATGTGTTGGATTTTAAATTCAACACCTTCCCTGCTGTTGCACAAACTGGAGTGGGAATAGTAATTAATACTATTCCTAAGTCCAGCGCGCCCCCAACAGCAAGTCGTTGATACGACTTGCGATGTAATGGCGCGTGTGGTAACAACGCAGTTGTTGTAACGACCGCGTTGTAAAGCCATGCATTGTGAATGTATGCATTAAAACATCATACATTCGTCAGGAGGCACACGTTGTGCCCCCAGGTAATTGCGTCCCCGTTCCTGCACAGTGTGGCATGCATGCCACACTGTTCAGAAATGTGCTGCAGGTTCTGTCACAAGGGCGGGTTGCATGTTAGGCTCTCCTATTAGCCTATCAACCAACTGCTGTGAGACAGCCGCAGCACCACCCGCACACCATGGATTACACTTGTAATCCGCTGGAGGGTGCACTGCGGACTTGGTGCTACTCCTGTTGGCACAGGAATATAATATAGTATTAGGTTTCATATGTAATTTTTTTTTGAAGTGTGTGATTACTCACTAGAGTTCTATATTTTGTTTTAATCTACTGTTTCGAGTTCTTTTTCATATTTTCAGTTACTATTTAATATTAATCTGTAAAAAGAGAGTCCTTAAAATATGGTTGTAATATTCATTGACTTTCTTTTTTTAAAAGGTGATTACTCTTGCAAGGTGCTCATGGGAGTTAAACCCGCCATCCCTTGTGTGGACTCCATGTGGGATGTACATCCTGGTCGGCTATTGTTACCCTCTTGCTAGATCGTACATTTGGGGTTAGGTTAAGAACAGTGTTTTCCTGTAATTCTGAATAAAGTAACAGATTACAGAACTTGATTATGTTAATAAAATTGATTATGGTTTGTTCTTTTGAATATATAGAAGCAATATCATTTTCACGATCTCGCAAGATTTTTGCGGGAGTTTAGCACATAATCTCCTGTGCGGACTCCAAATGTGGGCTGTACTTCCTATTCGCCTGTCGCAATTGACTCGCGAGATCATGCACTTTTAATTGAGTTAATAACAGTGGTTTCCTTTAATTCTGAACAAATTAAGACATTAGATGTGGTGTTTAGCTTGGAAATATTGATTATGAATTGTTCCATGATATATATAAAGCAATAATATTTTTCTGATCTTGTGAGATGCTCACGGGTATCTAGCGAGAGGTCTGGGAAAGGAACTTCACCCTAAGGCAAGAATCTGATTGGTTCATATGGATGTGTTTATTTAGAAGAAGAAGATTCCATCCTTCCAGCTTCATTTTTGGATTTTGGTGACAGTAGAAATGTTTGGCTTTCTGTTTGCCTGTCTTCACAAAGACGTCTTCATCAGATTCAGATGAACAGCCAGGGGCAGCTGCACCAGCTCAGCCACCTCAGCCTCCCAAGGAATCCTTGGTGTGGCTGTTCTTTCAAATGTGGCCAGGTAACAAGAATGCTTCTGTGAAGTACATTACCTGCAAGCTTTGCGGCAAAGAGTTCAGCTGACGGAGCAGAAATATACAATATAGCATGAGTATCACAGGAATGTGGAGACACCTGAGGTCAATGAATCCTTAAAGAATTGCATAGCTATACAACTCTACAGGGGATTCAACATAATTTTCTCCATGATATACTCTGCCTGCACAGGTTCTTAGTGCACAAGCACAAAATAACCTTGATTTTGTAAATAAAACGCTTTTTTGCTGTTTGTGAAGCAGATAGATTTTTTCATCAGAGACAAGCAGGTCTGCAAGAACTACTTGCCCAAGTGCACAAGTGCCTAGGCAGAAGTTTTTATTTTTGATAATTTTTTGTACGTTTTTTTTCTTATTGTTCTTAAGGAGATGCTGTTGGTATTTGTTTAACACCTCAAGTTGTATGTTTTTGTCCTACCTGATTGAAAAAAAAATACAAATAAAATGATTAAAAACACCAAACTTTTTTATAGTTGTTCAAAACTGTTAACAAAACAGGTTATTTTAGAGCTCCTTTGTAGCTTCATGACCTATATTGTTTCTACCATATGTTTCTTCCCTTCTCCAAAGGTCTTGCAAGACTCTCGTTAGAGCCAGGCAGGCAATTGTGTGCAGTCCGAGGGGTTTTCTCTTGTGAACCTCTCGCAAGTTTGTACTTTTTATAATTGACTTTGCATTTACACTGAATATATCATGATGTAGTATGTATAATTTATATACACCAGAATAGTAACAGTGTGTTTAGTTTAATGAAATGCAATCCATTATATAATTTCGGGGGGAAATGAAATCACTTAGATTTATGAAAAACCACATGTTTTATGTGCATGACCCCAACATTGGTACATAGCACACATTGATAATTATTTATGTACAGTGTTGGCAAGAAATGGCCTCTCCCTAGACCTCTCCCTAGACCAACAGGGATATGCAGTGGTGTCTGGGAAGGAAGTGACCTGTCCACTAGTTCATCTTAGCAGGGTGAGAGTCGTCTGTAGTAGGATTTGAGAATAATTCCTCTCACTGCTCATACCTCTTCCCATTCTGACAGGTATACATAGTAGACTATGGGGAGGAAATGCCCAGTTTGCTGACACTTCTCTCTTGCATGATAAGTCTTCCTAGTACTGTGTAGGGAAAGACTGGCTCCTCCTGTGGCCAATGTCTTCAATGATGTGTGTGCAAATTAGGCTGTGAAAACAAGCTTACTTGTATGGTCACAGCACTCCCAGATGTACAAGCAAGGTGTGGGAATTAAATTACATCTATACTGAGAAGTCTGTCTTCCATAACATCTATAGAGTTTAAACACGCTGCCCTGTCAGCTGGCTGAAAAATCTCCCCAGAGTAATATATGTGTAAAGTAAGCTGTGGGTAGTAGGATATATAAATTGAGTATCTCTCTGATCAGAACTTTGTCTAGGTTCATTGCTTTGGATTGTTGAATGTGGGGGCAACTCGCCTCTCCCTGAGACCTCCCCCTATGGGGACAATAAGGCATAGTAGGGTGTGCACAAGCACAGACTTCACAGCCGAAACATCTCTCGAGAGTCACAAGCAAATATAGTAACATGTGCAAAAGAATTGTCCTCTGCACTATCGCATCTCCACCAGCTGATAGCAGTGAATAGTAGAATATGAGGATGTACTGACCTCTGCGCCAAAACCTCTCTCTTATATGAGAGGTCTGTATACTACAGTTGGAACAAAGACTCATCTCTCTAGTGAGACCTCACTGTTGCATGAGAAGTCTCCATACTTGGGTATTCAAATAATTGCCTTCTCTATTAACAATTTTCTGTAGCATAAAAGATTTGCATAGAACTGTACAGCTATATATTCATGCAGCAGCACTTCTGCAATCACGTAAGATGGAATTGCCAATTTTTGGCAACATTACAATACTGTAATAATATTCAAATCCATAACAATTAATAAGCAAACAAATCAGTAGTAACTTTTTGTATCGCAAAAAACAATTTAACATTGCAAAACAAGAACAACAATAACTACATTAACACACTATATCAACAAATTTAAAACATACAAAACAACTAACGTTGCTAATTTATAACTTCTTCATCACATTATTTTGAGCAGCCTGGTGTAGCTTCACCAACTCAGCCACTTCAACCTGGCAAAAAGCCTTTGGTATGCCAGTTTTTTGTTTTGATTCCAGCTTGCAAAAAAGTGTCAGTAGAGTTTCTCATGCGCAGGGTTTTAAAAAAGATTTCACAAAGGCTAGCTCGGGGAGAGTAAGCTTGTGCTGCTGAACTACAGAGCTCTTCATGTGCTTCCACATCTTTTCAACCTGGATACACTGGGGTCGATTCCGATTCGGGCCGGAAATTTCTCCGACCGAGCCGGACCCGGAGAGATTTCCGACCGAATCGGACCCGTGCAGTCCGACCGAACGAGTACGATGCGTCCGTATGTTATCGGACTCGAGTCGGTCGGACTCCCATTGATGTCAATGGGAGCCGGTCGTACAACGCGTGCGCGGGCTCCCATTGACTCAATGGGTGCGAGTCGGATCAAGGGCGCCCCTACAGCGGGTACGCGGCGAGGCGATTCGCGCCCGTACACGCACAGGTAGGGGGGACCCATGGGTCCCCCCTGTGTGCGACTCGCGCGGCTACGCATGCAGGGGGTCCGACACGGACCCCGAGTACTGCTCCGACTGCTCTTACGAGCCGGAGTGCGCGGCTCGGTCGGACTGCTCGCGGCGCGCATCGTACTTACCCGGCCGGGAACGTCTCCATTGCGCGGTGCGAGTCGAGTCCGAGCGAGTCGGTCGGAGCGGTTCGAGCCGGGAGCGAGTCGGTCGGAGCGGTCGGGACGCCCGGACGAGTCGGTCGGCGATTTCGCATCGTACTCGCTCGGCCGGACCCGCGTACGGTTCGGTCGGGAAACAGGGCTCCGAATCGGATCCGGTAAAGCCGAATCCGATTCGGAGCCCTACCGGCCGAGATCGGAATCGGCCCCACTGTGTCTGCTCGGGTACTCACTGCTGAACAAGGCATCAATCCTGCTTGTCTTAAAAAGGCCCTTTTTTGCTACTTATATATGCAGATAGATTTGTCTTCCGAGGCACATTTCCAATTTCCTCCTAAACAAGCATTGGCATAGCCAATAGGTCTCGCTTTTGGGACCTTATACGTATTTAGTTATGCAGCACAATATCCTTGGTGCAACAACATCAACTGTTGCATGGCTAAGCACTTATAAGGTCCCAAAGGCAAGACCTATTGGCTATGCCAAAGCTTGTTACTATTGTTGTTGCCTTCTGTATTTTTTAATATTTAATAAACCTGCAAGCTGTCTAAACTTCCTGGATTCAAACTTTATTAAGGCTAATTGATTATGCTGATTTAGTTGCTGGTAAACTGTTACCTGTAGGGAGACATTGCCTCGTGTATTTTTGAGGTTAACACCATCTCCCATCCTAGGAGGCGCTTCATCTCAGCGTATCTGATAAAGAGAGCATCAACCCACTTCTACATCCACTTTCTCTGATTCCACCGCAAACTGGCGTAATACACTTAAAGGATTCTTCTGAGATCACAAGACTAAACTCACTAAACAAAAAACATACCAAAATAAAACTGGGGTGTAAAGAGAGGGATAGAGAGAGGGGTGTAGCGAGAGGGGTAGAGAGAGAGGTGTAGAGAGAGAGGTGTAGAGAGAGGTGTAGAGAGGTAGAGATAGGTAGAGAGAGGTAGAGAGGTAGAGAGAGGTAGAGAGAGGTAGAGAGGTAGAGAGAGGTAGAGAGAGGTAGAGAGAGGTAGAGAGAGGTAGAGAGAGGTAGAGAGGTGTAGAGAGGTAGAGAGGTAGAGAGAGGTAGAGAGAGAGAGGTAGAGAGGTGTAGAGAGGTAGAGAGGTGTAGAGAGGTAGAGAGGTATAAAGAGGTGTAAAGAGGTGTAGAGAGGTAGAGAGGTAGAGAGGTAGAGAGGTAGAGAGAGGTAGATAGAGGTAGAGAGAGAGAGGTAGAGAGAGGTAGAGAGGTAGAGAGGGAGAGAGGTAGAGAGAGGTAGAGAGGTAGAGAGAGGTAGAGAGGTAGAGGTAGAGAGGTAGAGAGGTAGAGAGAGGTAGAGAGGTACAGAGGTAGAGAGAGGTAGAGAGAGGTAGAGAGGTAGAGAGAGGTAGAGAGAAGTAGAGAGAGAGGTAGAGAGGGGTAGAGAGAGGTAGAGAGGTAGAGTGAGGTAGAGAGGGGTAGAGAGAGAGTAGAGAGAGAGGTAGAGAGAGAGGTAGAGAGAGAGGTAGAGAGGTAGAGAGGTAGAGAGGTGTAGAGAGGTGTAGAGAGGTAGAGAGGTGTAGAGAGGTAGAGAGGTGTAGAGAGGTAGAGAGGTAGAGAGGTAGAGAGGTAGAGAGGTAGAGAGAGGTAGCAAGAGGTAGAGAGAGAGAGGGAGAGGTAGAGAGGTAGAGGTAGAGGTAGAGAGGTAGAGAGAGGTAGAGAGGTAGAGAGAGGTAGAGAGGTAGAGAGAGGTAGACAGAGGTAGAGAGGTAGAAAGAGGTAGAGAGAGAGAGGTAGAGAGAGCGGTAGCGAGGTAGAGAAAGGTAGAGAGGTAGAGAGAGGTAGAGAGAGGTAGAGAGGTAGAGGTAGAGAGAGAGGTAGAGAGAGAGGTAGAGAGGTGTAGAGAGGTAGAGAGGTAGAGAGAGGTAGAGAGGGGTAGAGAGGTAGAGAGGTGTAGAGAGAGGTAGAGAGAGGTAGCGAGAGGTAGAGAGGTAGAGAAGTAGAGGTAGAGGTAGAGAGGTAGAGAGAGGTAGAGAGGTAGAGAGAGGTAGAGAGAGGTAGAGAGGTAGAGAGAGGTAGAGAGGTAGAGAGAGAGAGGTAGAAAGGTAGAGAGGTAGAGAGAGGTAGAGAGGTAGAGGTAGAGAGAGAGGTAGAGAGAGAGGAAGAGAGAGAGGTAGAGAGGTAGAGAGAGAGAGGTAGAGAGAGGGGTAGAGGTGTAGAGAGAGGTAGAGAGGTAGAGAGAGGTAGAGAGGTAGAGAGAGGTAGAGGTACAGAGGTACAGAGGTAGAGAGGTGTAGAGAGGTAGTGAGGTAGAGAGGTAGAGAGAGGAGGTAGAGAGAGGTAGAGAGGTAGAGAGAGGTAGAGAGAGGTAGAGAGAGGTAGAGAGGTAGAGAGGTAGAGAGGTAGAGCTAGAGAGATAGAGAGGTAGAGAGAGGTAAAGAGAGAGAGGAAGAGAGAGAGGTACAGAGGTAGAGAGAGGTATAGAGGTAGAGAGAGGTAGAGAGATAGAGAGATAGAGGTACAGAGGTAGAGAGGTGTAGATAGGTAGAGAGGTGTAGAGAGGTAGAGAGATAGAGAGGTAGAGAGAGGTAGAGAGGAGGTAGAGAGAGGTAGAGAGGTATAGAGGTAGAGAGAGGTAGAAAGAGGTAGAGAGAGGTAGTGAGGTAGAGAGGTAGAGAGAGGTAGAGAGGTAGAGAGAGAGATGTAGAGAGAGGTAGAGAGGTAGAGGTAGAGAGGTAGGGAGGTAGAGAGAGGTAGAGAGGTATAGAGGTAGAGAGAGAGAGGTAGAGAGAGGTAGAGAGAGAGGTAGAGAGAGAGGTAAAGAGGTAGAGAGAGGTAGAGAGGTAGAGAGAGGTAGAGAGAGGTAGAGAGGTAGAGAGAGAGAATTAGAGAGAGAGGTAGAGAGGTAGAGAGGTAGCGGTAGAGAGAGAGGTAGAGAGGTAGAGGTAGAGGTAGAGAGGTAGAGAGGTAGAGAGGTGGAGGGGTAGAGGGAGAGGTAGAGAGGTAGAGCAGTTCATCAAAATGCTCAGGTACCAGGATCAGTTTTTAGGCCACAAAGCAGCGGGTTCATGTTTAATACTTTATTGGGCGATTAATTAAAACACATACGATATACTGAGTAATGAAGGCAAGCTGACCCTTTTGTATGTAAACAAGGAGGCACTGCTCACTCCTGCAGGCAAAACGCTGTGGGATGCGACGAATGCAGCTGAGGGGGGAGGGGTGGGGGAGTGCGGCCGAGAGCACACAAAGCGTTTCCCTTGCGGGAGCGAGCAGGGGCACCATCTGGTTGCAAGTTAATTACAAACAGATGGTTTCAAAGCTCGCTCCCGCAAGGGAATCACTAAACTTGCACGCGTTGCCATTGAAAGCAATGCGAAGCGTGCACGTTTTTGGCCCAAAAAGTGAATCGATTCCTAAAGGTCTCCTCCTATGCAACGCAAGCGCGCTGCGTAGGCGAGACCTAAAAAGGATAAAAAAAACAAAAAGATAAGTTACATACTGATCAATCAATGATAACAGTGATAAATCAATATACTGTCTTAGCTTTACAACATTTTTCACTAACAATCACATATTTATATCTGGTGAACCAGTAACTTGTTATTCCTTTCTCCTGAAAAATTCTACACCCTCAAACATTCTTTTTTCATATTGCCATATTGAAATTCTAACATATCATGAACTCTGCCTATTCATCTCATAGAGCTAAAGTATATGTGCAGTGGAGTTCATAAAAACACTAGGGCTTGTATTAGCACATTCTACAATGTTTCTTTTATAGTTTGAGAAACACTGCTTCCATTACTTACAAGTACTTACAGTTGGAACACTTCATTTTTCAACACAACCTGCAATACTTGCTAATATCTCTCTACATTCTAAAGTCTACCTCTCAAAAGCTATATTAGAAGATCTACACCTACCTAAACAGCTTTTGACTCTGTAAACATTGTGTAGAATATGTTTACTAACATTAGTACACTTACTAACACTACACAACAAAGTTTATCTTAAATATGAAGGAAATCAGTCTGACAATAATTTTATATAAATCATATTTTCCTTTATTCATCTTTTTTAATCACATATTTCAGAATTTTCCCTTGAATTTCTCTCTCTTCCTCTCCTCAGGTATCTAAAGGCCACGACCATCAGGAAGCCATATCCCCGTCAAACCATAGAAAATGCCACAGGTAAGAGTTCTGCTTTTTCTTCTTTTAAATTGTTTCTTTTTTTTCGGGGGAACAATTGTGAGGAAAGACAAATTATTCATGCCACCTAACCCATCGCCAAGTGCTGAATGTTCTTTTAAATCAAAACAAATTGGACTTTATAACTAAATAACTTCTCCTTTGTTTGGTGAATTAGCTGAATTGAAAAATGCCTAAGATAAAACAAAGGTAAAATGCCTTTACTATATCCTCTGTCCTCCTATATATAGTTTAGTGTTTAGGTGATTTTGATTCAAGTCTCTACTTTGCACTATCCATTAATTCTTGTTCCCTCCCTACTCTTGATATTTTACTACCTCTTCCTTGCAGCAAATGAACACATACTTGCGCTAGCCATGTTCCTTTAGAAACGTGGTGTGGTGGGTCATACTGACGGTGGCCTCTCTACTTCTCTTGCAGTCCGCCAGCTCTTTCAGTTTCCCCATCACCGTGGTCTAGACCTTGGCATCCCCTGCAGGGGTCCAGGCACTCTCCTCTGACATACACTCTCCGTCTTCCCCTTCCTGTTCTGTCACCCTCTTCAAATGCTCTATTCATCTTATGACATCTTTCACTTGAGATAAGTGGTCTATCGCGTCCGGAGATTTAAAGGGTCCAATCTCTGTGGTTGAGTATTTGAAGCTTGGCTTCTGTCCCATGAGGATTTATTTGCTTTATACTCTGTATTATGATCTACTATCACTGGCTGGAAACAGAGAAGAGAAGACTCATTATGGCTTGTGCTGGGTACATGCTGGGTACATGTTAAGAGAATTTGTTGGGGTCTTCACCCCCCCCCCTTGCTCCGGAGACATACTGTCACTACAGTTTATAAGATATGTTATCTGATTCCTGAAATTGAAGTTCTTTTTTGATACAGATGAAGACACCAGTCTCTTTCAGCTCCTCATAAATTCTCTTCTTCTGACCACAACTCAAACAGACTTCTTTCTCCTCCAAAGCACCAAGGGCAAAATGATGCTTTCTCTTGTTCTCCACCCAATCCCATCACAGCATTTTTCCAAGACTGAGCCTTGGCCCTTTTTTACTTTTCAGAGTACGATCTTTTGTGAGACTCTTGTGAGGTTGTAAAACACCTCATGGTAGGCTGAGTAATTTTACATGCAAGACTCGCATGAGGCTTACCAGATCGCACAAGCCTCATGCGGCAAGCCTCACTTCCTCAAGCTAGCCCTAGACTCTTGTGAGACTCTTGCGGAATCGCAACATACTTGTAGAGAAATATTAGTATGTGGGATGGAATATCCTTTTCACTGAGACCCCTTTCTAGGATAATGGTTGTGCATTCTAGGGTGTGAGAAGAGACTGCCCTCTCCTTTCAAACCTCTCACTCAAATGACAAGTATGCATAGTAGGCTATATGAAGGAACTGTCCTCTCCACTGAGACCTCTCTCTTTGATGACGGGTGTGCATAATAGGGTGTGTGGAGGGACTGCCCCCTCCAATGAATGCTCTCTTTTAGATCACAGATATGAATAGTAGGGTGTGTGGTGGCACTGGCCTCTCTGCTGAGACCTCTATCTTTAATGATGGGTGTGCATAGTAGGGTGAGGGCAAAGACCAACCTCTCCTGTCTAATCTCTCTCTCAGATGACGGGTGTGCATATTAAGGAGTGTACATAGTCTGGCCTGTCCTGTCATGCCTCTCTCTCAGAAGATGGATGTGTGTATAGGGTGTGGGGAGGGATTTACCTCTCCTTTCAAACCTTTCTCTCAGATGACAAGTGTGCATGGTATGGTGTGTGACCAGAGACTGACCTTTCTGCTGACACCCCTCTCTTGAATGATGGGTGTACATAGTAGGGTGTGTAAATTGACTGGCCTTTCCTTTCAGACCACTGTCTCAGATGACAGGTGTAAGTAGTGGTGTGTGGAGAATGACAGGCCTGTCCATTCAGACGCCTCTCTCAGATGACAGGTTTGCATAGTAGGGTATATGCATGAACTGGCTTTTCCTTTCAGACCTCTATGTCAAATGATGGGTGGACATTGTTGTGAGTGGGGAGGGACTGAGCTCTCCTATCAAACCTCCCTCTCAGATGACGGGTGTGCATAGTAGATTGTGTACATGGACCGGCCTCTTCTTTCAGGCCTATCTTTCAGATGATTGGTGTGTGTAGTAGGGTGTGTGATTGGACTGGCCTCTCCATTCAGACCTCTCTCTCAGATGATGGGTGTGCCTAGTAGGGTTTGTATAAGGACTGGCCTCTCCTTTCAGACCTCTCTCTCAGATGACGGATGTGCGTAGCTTGGTGTGGGGATTGAGTGGCATCTCCTATCGGAACCCTGTCTCAGATCGTGCGGTTGCGTCATAGACAGTATAGAAAGAGATTGGCTTTGCACTGAGGACCCCTCTCTCAGATGATGGGTGTGCGCAGTAGTGAGTGGAGAGGGGCTCCCCTTTCCTGTCAGACCTCTCTCTCAGATGATGCGTGTGCATATTAGGGTGTGTACTTGGACAAGACTCTTCTGTCAAACCTCTCTCTCAGATGACAGGTGTGCGTAGTGGGATGTTTACATGGACTAGCCTCTCCTGTCAGACCTCTCTCTCAGATGATGGGTGTGTGTAGTAGTGTGGGGGGAGCGACCAGCCTCTCCTTCCAGACCTCTCTCTCTCAGATGACGGATGTGCATTGTAGGGTTTGTAGAGAGAGAGACGAGACTCTCCACTGAGACCTCTCTCTCAGATGACGGGTGTGCATAGTAGTGAGTGGAGAGAGACTGCCCTCTCCAGTCAGCATAGTATGCTCTGTTCAGGGACTGTCCTCCCTACTAACACCCATCTATCTGATAATAGGTGTGCATAGCTTGGTGTGGGAAGAGACTGTACTCTACTCAAAACACTTACCAAGCTGATTGGCATAAATAGTACACTCTGATAAACACCATCTTCAGTAATACTCCTTCCTACAGTAGCAAGTGTCCATACTACAATGCATTCAAAGATCATTTATTTTATTTTTTATTTATTTATTTTAAGAGTTTTATATAGCGCTGGCTGGACCCAGAGGTATCAGAGCGCTTTACAAGAGAAAATAATATAAAGCAAACATGACATACAGATAGATAAAAAGATAAAGAAACAACGTATAAAATATACAAAATAAATATACAGTAGCAAGAACTATACATTTAAAGTAACTAGGTAAATGATGTTCGTGAAGTGGACAGATAATACTGAACAAAAAGTAACATGGTGATTGGAGATCAGGTGCAGGTCGCAGATTAAGACCCCCAATAATAGTTGGGCCAAACATGGCGTATACGTAGATAAAAGATAATAATAACAACATGTGAAGTATACAAATCAAATAGATAAGCAAATCAAAACAAATAGATAAAGGAATCAAATAGATAAACATGGGCAGGAGCTATACAAATATCAAGTAATTAGGCCGATGATGTTCATGAAAATGGACAAAAAATTACTGAACAAATGTAACATGGTGAAATTGGAGATCGAGTGCGGGTCACAAGTTAGGATCCCCAATAATAATTGAGGAGGTGGATTTTGAGGTCTTTTTTGAAGCTGAGATAGGAAGGGTTGCAGCGCAGGTTTTTTGGGAGGGCATTCCAGATGATAGGGGCATTCCCAGAGAAGGAGCGTGATTGTGTGGCTTTCTTTTTATGCAGTGGAGGTATAAGGAGGAGGGAGTTAGTGCTTCTCAGGGGTCGTGTGGTACCCGCAATGAGGAGTTTCTTGGAGAGGTACTGCGGAGTGTTTTGGTGGAGGGCTTTATGAGTGATGCAGGCAATTTTGTAGGCAGATCTGCCTTCAATTGGGAGCCATTTAAGGGATTTGAGAGCCGGGATATGTGATCGAAGCGTTTGCAGTCAGTAATGAGCCTGGCTGCAAGGTTGAGCACTGCTTTGATTGGAGCGAGGTGGACCTTGGGGATTCCGTTGAGGATGGCGTTACCATAATCGATACGTGAAAGAACCAGTGACTGAACTACAAGTTTAAAATCATCGGTGGGTATAAAGGGTTTGATTTTCTTGAGGTGACGGAGAGTGAAGAGGGCTCCTTTAGCAGAGTTTTTGATGTGGACGTTAAGGGTCAAGGTGTTGTTGATAGAAATACCAAGAGATTTGACGGAATTGGATAGGGTGAGAGAGCAGTTGAGTGCGTTGAGGTCAGAGATCCATGATTGAACGGGGAGAGGGTTGTTTTTAGGGGAGAAGAGAATGATTTCAGTTTTATTAGGGTTAAGTTTGAGATGATTGAGTGGAACCAGGTTTGAATCTTGGTGAGGGTGTTGTTCAGGTGTAAGATGTCGGCGTGAGTTTTAATCTTGCAATAGATTTGGGTGTCATCGGCGTAGAGGTGGTAGTTGATGCCTGCTTGTTTGAGAATGAGGGTGAGGGGTTCCATAAAGAGGTTAAAGATGGAGGGAGAGAGAATAGATCCTTGGGGGACTCCAAGGGAGACAGGAGTGGGTTTAGAAAAACAGTTTTGAATTTTGATTTGCTGAGTACGGTGTTGTAGGTAGGAGACAAACCATTTGTAGGCAGTATCATTGAGGCCGAAACGGGTCCTAAGCACATTGAGTAGGGCTGAATGGTTGACTGTATCGAACGCTGCGGATAGATCAAGGAGGATAAGAAGGCAGGTTTCGCCATTATCAAGTGAGTGGTGGATGTCATCGACGACATTGAGCATTGCCGTTTCGGTGCTGCAGCCTTTCCTGAAGCCTGATTGAAAGGGATCAAGTAAGTTGAAGTTTTCGATGTGTTTGTCTAGTTGTAGTAGGACACATTTTTCAAGGACCTTTGAGAGAAGGGGGAGGTTAGTGATAGGGCGGAGATTGTTTAGGTCATTGGGGTCAGCATTGGGGTTTTTGATTATGGGAGAGATTTGTCCAAGTTGAAGGGAGGTGGGGACACAGCCAGTGGAGAGAGAGGTGTTGATGATTGTGGTCCAGTATGGGGTGATGATGTGCTTAAGGGCCGGGACAAGGTTCGAGGGTAAGGGGTCTTTTGTGTGGGAGGACGGTTTAAGATTACCAATTATTTTAAGGACTTCTAGCTCAGTCACGGGGAGGAAGTTGAGCAAGGAGGCATTGTTCTTTAATTGTGAGAATCATATATTCCTTTCTACTTTTCATGATCCCGCGAGAGTCTTGCAAGATCGTAAAACGTTTAAAAAAATAAGAATTCGCTATTTACTCATCACAGTATATATATCCCAGTGTTAGAAATGGGGGTCTCTAGTTGGCAATGGCTGTCCACTGTCCAAGTGGGGACCCTTCTTCCTAAGTCAGAGTTA
>CAWUFW010022295.1:0-98860 GCA_963921515.1 Calotriton arnoldi | reverse complement strand
GGGTGTTTGTTCCTTCACTCCCTTTCCCCAAGTTGTCACCACAATACCACAACGTGTCCCTCACGAGCCTTTCTGTTTTCTTTTGGGGTTACCTGCCTGGATACTGAGGAAGGACCCAGGAAGCAGACACCGGCGAAGCTCCTTTGTGCTGTCAGAACAAGGACTGGCCCATCACCCCCCCTCTCTGAAGGAAAAGAGAATGCACATTTTTGTTGTCCAAATTCCGTTATAACCCCTGTGAGAACGCAACTAATAAACCACTGCCTTCTCTACTCAGAACCTGTCTCCTTGCCTCCATCACCCCGGGGCCACAGATTTGTTTATGGCTTTTAATACTTTCATTCACAACCTCATTTTGCAGTGACTTCGAGCCATACCCAGAGCCTTCAACCCTAAAGGTTTGCCTCCGTTTAGGGGTGTCATACTCAGCTCCACAAAATGCACTGTGCCTGCAGAAGTCTCTTTCAATTCTTCAATTTAATGTTAATCCTAGGTCAATGTTTCACTTGTATCATAAGGAAAAATTCAAATTTCACTTTCATGCGGACACCTAATTCTCTCTGGAGGTCTTGGACCGATTGGACCTGTCAATTCAAGCCCAAAAAAATGAACATTAACTGGAAATCAATGGACTTAGACTAAATGAAGGAAAAACAGAAATTATGCACCTGGTCCAAGGCATAGCTATGAAGACTACAGCAGGTGGAGCGGCACCGGGTCAACAGGTGTGAGTGGTCAATGCAACCAAAGTATGGATTTTGTTTTTACTACCAAACCTGGGCATGTGTGGCCCAATTACCTTGCTTGCATTATGGCCCCTGAAATGCTTGCTACACCAAGGTCCTGGGCTCCAAATACTTCCAACTTTCCCCCAGCAGTTGCCACAGCCTGCCTTTCTTAAAAGTAGTACAATCTACATTTTCTGTAAAGTAATCAAGATTCCGCAACTCTGAAAAGTGACTGCTTATCTTTAAACTATTTATCATTCTCTGGTTGTCGTGGTTCTAATCAATTCCAAATTGAATTATGGGAATGCACTGTTGGCGACCCTCCAGATTATCAACTTCAACAAATTCAGAATACCGCTGTTCATCTTATATGTAGTATCAGAAAACAGAACAAAGTCTTCCACTTGAGCCAGACCTTTTGCCAGCTTCCAATAAAGACAAGAGTGGAGTTTAAGATCCTAACACTGATCCACAAAATCCTATACAGTACTGAACCCAAGTATCTAATATGAAATATTGCACAATATCGTCCGAGGTACCTACTTCATTCTTCTGACCTCTTTTCTGTTAGTCTCAAGAAACGAGCACAAACTTCGGAGAGACCAGAGATTAGGCCACAACCTAGTCTTTGGAACTGACCATCGACTCGTCTAAGGTAGAGAGATAAACTAATCTCATTTAGACAAATGTTAAAATAGTGGCTTTTCTGCTATATTTTGAGAAATTAAATAGCAATGCATACTGAAAACCAAAGTGATCACTGACCATTTTTATGTTTTTAGTGATGTGTTATGGTGAACAGATCTATGTCGCTCAGGTTACAGCACTGAGTAAATCCCTCTTCGGATATCAAAGCAAATTAATAAAGCCACCAAGAGACCAAACAAGGCATCAGAGCTACTGTTGTGATACCAAAGATGGGTGTTCAAAAGAGAAAAAAGGCTCTGTAAGGTGCATGTGTGTGTGTGCGCAATATAATATTTTGCACATTGCTAGTAGGACTTGTTCAGACTACAAAGCCTAGAGTATAGCTGGCAATGCATTGGCATAAACAATTAATAGTTATTAATGCCCTTTGGATACATTTATTAGGAAAATGATAACTGCCTTACAATACCCATGCTTCGGATTAAGAGCTATAATTATTTAAAACAAATACACATGTGCTTTTCACATATTTGTGCTTGATAAAAACACTGGTGTATGTGATTGAAGCATCCTTCTACATATCCGAATATCCTTTAATATCCTGAAAATTGTCAAGGTGTCAATAAAGCCAACTGATCATCAATACAATATGCTTGATCCCTGCGGAGCATTCTATGTCAGTTTGGCCTTCATGAACCGGTTTGAAGACAATACCAAGAAACAAGTAAGATGGCGTATGCAAAACGGGTTAAGGTTAAGTGTAGCTCCTTGAAGATAGGAGATTCTTGGGCATCAGAACACCCTTCTTCAACGCTCAAAGTATGTTTTAAGAGAGGCAGTGTGAAAATGAATCGGTGGGAATAGATACGACAACAAATTGGAAAGGGTTAGTGGTACTATATATTTTCTAGAGTGGTTAACAGAAAATCAATACTCTATAAAATAAAGAAAAGAAAAACAATAACATTGGACTCCTTTGGGATGCATCACTGCTCAAATAGGATGATCAGATAATAAATTACTAATGATATTTTTTTCTATTACATCCCCCGAAGGCATGGCTATATATAAAAACGTAGAAAGAGAGATTCATAACCATAGCAGGCTTCCTATTCTGCTCTGCTACAAATCACACACACACATCAAATATTCTATTCAGCTGCCCACGTGTGTGGTGGGATGTGAACATAATGCTTCATTCAACGTTATAAAATGCAAGCAAGGTTATTATTGGATAGAAATAAACAGCAATATTTTACCAATGCGTGTTTATTTCACGATTTACATAGAATTTAAATTTCACTATTTCCCGGACTTTTTCATCTCATTAAAGCTAAATACCTAAGCAGATATTTTAGAAAGGATGTTTTAACAATTTTATTTGATGGTACTGCATATACCCACATGTCAGAACTGTTCTATCAGAATGCTGCCAGGGTTTAGAATCTTACCTTGTAGATGCATTTCAGTACTTTAGGATAATTTTATTTATGTACGTTTATCTCATACAGAGGCCGGGTTTTGGCACTTAACATAATATAGCAGAAGTATATGTAGAGCGCACATTTCCCCCTACGGTGTCCCTTTATTCTATTGATCAATAACAGATACGTTTTGTTACCCAATTCAATAGTACTCATCTAATCATCTTTAGGAAGGATGAACGCCTGAGCAGACATACTGAGATTTATACCACTAAACATGGAGTCAAACAAAGACCGCTACAATGGATGCATCAGTTGAAAGATCGCTATGATAGATACACTAGTTGACTGAGACGCCCGACATAGCCAGAGGACAACAGTAGGCTACATTGAGCGGGTTCTACTGATGGCCATTCTGCCCATGAATGTGATAGCATTTTTGTGTCAAAGTTGACTGTTTGTTTGGAGAATGGTTACGTCAGTCTGAGGATAACAGCAAAGAGCATCACTGGCCTCATCAACTGAGTACTCTTGATGGTTTAGTAAGATTTCCAGCCATCCAATTGGACCCTTAAGAAAGGATGGTTCAGAGGGGTTATTGTAGCTCAGTCATGAAAATATAATTGTTTTGACCACAATTTGGAAGACTTAGGTGAAAAGGAAAGATAAGAGACATTCCTAATGATCTCAGCGGCGTCCCGCACTAAGCAATCTTCACACCAATCTTTTTGTTAAGGGCCATAATACTGGACGACAATGGTGGGATTTTTATTTTTACTAGGACTCATGTAGGGTGAAAGACATGTCCAAGGAAAGAAGGAATGTTTAATTGTTTTATTGCATTTATTTTAAGTATCAATGTATAATGGACTAAGCCTTAATTGCAACAGAGCACTTTACACAGAACAAGAGCAAGGTATTTTAGAAGAGCAGTACAGAAACCCATAAGAATGTATTAAGATGACACATGGAGGGGTTGGTCTACCTCGAGGGTACAGAGAACACTGTTAGAACTTGGTTTCTTGGCTGCTTAACGAGCTATAGCACCTTATTGGCTGCAAGAATCTCCCCTATGAGTGAGCGCACTAGAGGAATGCATTGCCGCGCTGATGCAGAAAAAACGCTCTACAAATGGAAAGGGTGTGGAAAACAATCATCACAAGGTATGAGACCCTTGCATATCCTGTCACAGCCAATTTTAATGTCACATATCACCTATTAATTGTCATACTGACTATGCCTACTATTTTAATTATTACTAATTGATCATATGTATATGAATTAATATACATATATAAATGAATGTATCAAGAAATCATTCGACCACAGAGCAGTAGAGAAAAACAGAGTGTGCAAGCTAGAGGGGAAATGGCATGCTATACAAACAAGCATTTGCAATGCAATAGGTCTCGCATTTACAAGAGTTTGAGCTATTGGCATTGTAAATGACAATGCCTTTTATTTATGTTTTGGTTTTAAAAAAAATAAAAGGCATTGTCATTTACAATGCTAGTAGCTTAAACTCGCATAAATGCGAGAGCTATTGCATTGCAAATGCTTGTCTGCATTGGGACGTGAACGGGTGATGTGGCATTGGAATATACTCCGGGTGGAAAGCAGCAACCAACCCCCCTACAAGGTGTGACAAATTGAACATCTGTGCGCCTGTTCTTACTGTTAATTGCCTGTATGGAGGAGCCATTCATTCCACACCCACAAGAAAACAGTGCCCTTTACAGAAACACATGCAACGCCCTCCCAAGAAGGGGGATAAAAGAAAACCAACTTTTCAACATGTGTGCATTTTCAAAATGTTAGTTAGTGAGACACAGACACGAGTGTCTTTCCGTAAACGCGGAGATCGTTGTTGTTCCTTACAAAGAATCAATAGTGTGGAATACATTGAGGTGGTGTAAAATCGGAAATATATATATTTTTCTTTTGTTCCACAATTGGCGGAGGTGTCATGGGGAAGCAAACAGTGCAGTTCTCTGTCTGCGGGATGTAATGCTTGATATATTTTTTGGGGCGGGTTGGAGATTAATGGAGGCGTGTAGCAGGAGATGCATTGGAATAAATTAAGAACAAACAGCCAAACACCGGGGTGCGCGTTCCCCCACTTTAGAGAAGCCGGCCCCCCCTCCCCCCTGGAGGTGTTTACAGCTCACCAGTGTTAAAAACAGCTCAGCAGGGGCACAACATCCGCCTGCACCAGACGTGCACGTCCAACCTCAGCGCCAGGCGGGGAGCGGCCTGAGGATGCCTACCGCATCGTTCTTCCTAAGGCCCCTCGGCACACACATGAGAAAGAAACAGGGATAGTGGGGCTAAAATTGAGCTGGAGCTTCATACCATCACATGGCCTCAAGCACTTCGGGCAGGAAACCAGTCTGGGATAAACAGGACTACAAGCAGTTGGAGTGGTGAACAGAAATCTACAAAGTGCTCAATGAGCTGATTAGCTTTAATTGTCCAGAGCTTCTCTTTATTAGCTCTATTTTATTTTTTGCACTGCGCTGCTGTTTTTTTTACTGACATTTGGCCGCTCTGCCTGACGAAATTGTTTGGTTATCAGAGGGTGGAGGTGAGAAAACACATTATTTATTTATTTATGCGTTTTTATATAGCGCGGACTATACCCGAGGGTGTCAGAGCGCTTCACAATAGGAACAGTAACATTACATGAGGAGAAGGATACCAGTGAGCATAATACAAAAGCAAGCGTTACATTGCATGAGGAAAAGTGACAATCGTGCAAATAACAAACAAACCAGATACAAAAAGAGGTATAGGTTCCAAGAGGAAAAAGTGACAGGTGTGCATGATACATGGGGTACAAAATACAAATAGAGGTATAATACTGCAGAAGTGGCAGTCATTCATAACACACTGGGAAGGCACTATAGGCTTTGGAGTACAGAATTTCCTATAGTGGAAAAACTTCCTTGAGGTAGTAGAGAGGGCGTGAATTCAACAGGGGGTACATGGGGTACAAAATACATGATACATGGGGTACAAAATACAAATAGAGTGTATAATACTGCAGTAAGTGGCAATCACTCATAACACACTGGGAAGGCACTTATAGGCTTGGAGTACAGACTTTCCTATAGTGGAAGACCTTCCTTGAGGTAGTAGAGAGGGCGTGAGTTAACAGGGGACATGAAATGAAGGGAACACGCACATTGAGCTGTTTACATCACAGGAGGCAGAGGGTTGGGTCTGACTTTCTCACATACAGTAGAAATGCAGGCAATTAGAGACATAAAAACAGGGAGCGACGGGCGGGTGGCACGGGGGTGGCACCCAGAGGGTGGGTGGCGGTGCGGGGGGGACGACGACGGTGAGGATGACGACACAGACGTGCATTGAGCACTGCCACAAGCATGAAGCAATGCAATAGACAACAAAAAGAGTTCCCAAAATAACAGTTACGCTGTCTAAGCGTAACAAACCTGTACTTGGTCGGTGCTGCACGGGAAAAAAACGGAAGTGACGTTGGCTGCCTAAACCAATTACACGGCAGCAAAGAAGACCGACACTGCCCTGAACAAATAGTAAGCAGCAGGCGGGAGCTACCTCAGTTTACTGTATACTACAGGTCTTGCCGACAGCGCATGCGCGCTGTCTAGGCTCGACCTAAAAACGCATACTGAAAGCGTCAGTAAGCAAGAGGAATAAAAATGATAGGAACAGAATAGGAGTTGATTTATTATACTTCATTATAGGGAAGACTCTGCTTTTGGGTAGAGATCTCCACATGGAAAAGTACAGGGAAAAGTAAAAAAGATCATTGAATTTGGAAAAAGTTAGTAAACATATTTTTTCATTAAATATTACTGTACATTTATTTTATATATTTATTTTGAATATAAAACAAAATAAAAATGCTACAGCACCATTAACTTTATTGTGAATAAATAATTAATTTAGGCATATTAAATTAAATACAATGTATTTACTGAAGTTTACATTGAAAAATAAATTCCCACCTAAAGTTTAAAAAAAGTTATTTTTACCATGCATTGATAATTATATTAAAAGTGATGTTCAAAATTATTTTGAAATAATGTTGTGACATGTTATTAAAATGTAACGTTGAATCAATTTTTAAATTCAAGAAAGATTGTTAATATATTTTTTAGTAAAAAATGACTGTTTTATGTTTACACATTTTTATCATTAAAGTATACTTATTAATATTTTTTGTTAGTTTTATTTAATATAATATTTCCTAATGGTGCCTACCTTCATTATTTTTCTATGGGAGGGTGTTGCAGTATCAGTGGTTTGCCATGTGTCAAGATACATTTTGAACTGTTTCCTTTTGGTGGCAGTAACTCACACTTGTGAATTTGACTCCACCTCTTGTTTCAAGGGGTGGACACGTTTAAGTATACACTTTAGTACTGTATCATGGGTAGCTTCTATATTTGACATGATGTCTAACAGATTAAGAAACCATGACACAATCTTCTGCCATGTTTACGTAAAGTTTAATAAATGTTTATTAGAGCTACCACTTAGAGCAACTGTCTTTCCTCGAGATTCCCTCTCTTGCTCTACATATAAGTGGCCCATTAGATGCCATACTCACCCCTGAGACATGCCCCAGTGATTGATAACTCTCCCATCATCTGGAGTGACTATCATGTAATTACCTTAAGCCTCAGCAAAACTAATCAACGAACAAACAACAAATCCACATCCAGAAAATGGAAAAAAATGGACCTCCTTATACTTAACTCACACCTCAAAAAAAAAAGATCAATGTCCAACCTCCGGGTGCACCAACCTTCTACAAATGGATCTCTTCTACGCTCGACAACCACACAACGCTGAGGGTCGCTATTGGGGTTAACCCAAAGAAGAAAAACAAATGGCTTAATGACAATATCAGAAAAATGAAAACCCAACGCTGCATCCTGCAACACAAGTGGAGGAAAACATGGGATGAAAATGAGAAACTCATACTGCACCACTATAACAGAGTCTACACAGAACCCATCAAAACCACTAAAAGACAACACTACTCCACGTGCATCAGTGCCTATCAAAGGAACACCACAGATTTTGACAGAATTCCGCAATCCAGACTACCAAAAATGCAGGGGCACCACCATCACACGCCTTTCACGACAAAATCTCCATAGAAGTGATCTGAAACATTGAAAAGATATAAAAACTACCTTACGGACCAAAAAAGCAACACTTTTCCTATGCATAACAGCACCAACACGATGATGGACAAACCAATCTCCCATCTCTCACCATCTCCAACACCCTCTCTGAAAGAAAAATGTATGGCATTATCAATGTAAGCAGGCCATTAGGTTCACATTCAGACACAGCCTCCCCGCCCGAAATATTCAAAGATATTTTCTGCACAGCCTGTGCCAGGGAAACCGCTAAAAGCATACTAAACAAGTCCTTGGAAATAGGATTTTTCCCACCTAAGCTAAAAACCTCTTACAATAGATCACTCTTCCAGAAGAAGTATCTCCACCCATCCAATCCAGCCAACCATAGATCAATCTCCAGTGGTCCTTTCCTAGGTAAACTATTTGATAGACCAGTTTTTACTCAACTCTCTAATTTTACTTAGGAAAATACCATGATGTTGCATCAACAACCTGAATGCACAACAGGTAAAAGCAAAGAGTCAGGCCTAGTATCCATATGGGATAACCTAAAACTCACACTGGAAAATAATGGAGTAGCTACCTTTTTTGCCTCTAGATTTATCAGCAGAATTTCACACCGCTCACCACCAGACGCTACTGCAAAGATTGCATCATCTCAGAGTATATGAAAACACCCTAAAGTGGTTAATCTCATACCTCAAAGACAGACCTTGGTTTTCATGCCACCTTTTATATCCCTTACCTACAAACATCAACTGGTGATCAACACAGTGACTCCTAGGCAACTAGTTGCAATCCCTGCACCTTTGCTTGCGATCATGACTCTCAGTATTTATCAAGACAGTGGTGGCCCAGATAGGATTTGGCTGAATTAAAATAATATTACATAATACTGATGGATTGAATTTCAAACATGCAATACTGGGAGATGGGAGGGTACGGGCGAGCTGCGCTATGAATTACACATGTACATGCTATAAAAAAACATACTTTAATATATGGAATATTGTATGCATGTATGTGTGGGGCCTGGCCTGATGGTGTTGAGCAAAGAAAAAAAAATGCATGCTGCCTGGGATTGGAAGTTCTCGTGGGGCAGGCGTTCCTTGCTGCAGGAACACCATTGATGTGCATGGCCACTGGCAGTACCAGCCAATGAGCTAGAACTGTAGTGGCCTCAGACCTGTGTCTGCACCCAGCCTCAATGTTTCTTGCTACTTATGCATAGCAGCTCTTAGTAAAAGCACAAGTAGGCCACGAGGCTAGGACAGTGAATGCCACGTGGCTAGGACAGTAGATTGTACGAGCGTCCCAGTAGACATCAGAGAAAATCACTGTGACAAATTTTGGAAGTTGTCAATATTTTTTATTTTATTTACTTTTGCATCTGTAATCGATGGATGAAACGCAATCACTTTCATATATGAAGCACCAAGCGTCATTCAGCTACAGTAAATGCGTCATTATGGAGGAAGATTTGTGATAGCGAATAGGACAAATAAAGAAACAGTAATTATGTTATCTGTGCATGTTGCCAGCTATAACAGAATACAAATTCAGCCAGCAAGAATACACCATCTTCTCAACTCACTGACAAAGGCCAGAATGCAATAGTGAATAATAAAGGAGACCTACCGACCAAACTTTGCAGGGTCAGTGACAGCACTTTGACTATATGCTAAAAAGAGTCACATACAGAAAGCTCAACAAATGAACTTCCATAAAATAATAAAGACTTTCAGAAGCTGGGATATTTCCATATCACTTGCAGTAATGCAGCATGCACAGTGTGTGATATGCCATACTCTGTCTATTATGCAGTACATAGACTGCTCAATATAATAATGTGTTTTTATATTGTTCTTTAGATCACACTTCACCTGCTTCTCTTCTAATAGCTATACATATGTGTTACGATTACCCAATTTAGGGTATCTGGTGCCCTGAACCCAGAAGAGTGGAAGGATGAGGTGGCGAGCGTTAGTCAACAGAGGCATATTGTCTATTTTCCTACACAATCAATATCTTCCACTTACATGTTCCTATCCTTTAGCAAATGTTCTTCTTTTGGAGTTTGCATGCAACAAAGATCTTCTGTGAGCAAGTAGCATTCCTACAGCATGTGATTTCACTTCCTGTGATGTTATTATTTGTGGTGGAGGGATGTAAAATCTCACATTATGTCACTTCCTATGACGTCCCCGGGCAAAAAGGGATGTGATGACATTTCCACTACCCCAGGCATTTTGGTGAATCGACATCCATGACCATATCTGATCAGATTGTTCAACTGTACATTTTACAACTATGCTGGTAAAACACAAATCTTTTTAAAAATGGATGGTTCAGAAGAGCTCTACACGTTAAGACTTGGTGACTACCTGAACAGCAACAACTCAAAGACAGAAATCAACACTTGTGGACCATGGCACAAACTGCAGCCTCTGGACATATGGGCTAAGGATCTTGCTTGATGCCTCGCACAATGAAAAGGCTGCCACACATTTTTCCACACCATGGATGCCAACAAAAACTACAAGCTGTCCTCACTTTTGTGATCTCCCAGTTTGACAATGCCAGTAAGTTGGCACCCACTGCTTCATCATATGTAAAATGTAACAAATTCCAAAAGCTGCCATAAAAGTACTCCTCCACCTTCACCCTAGAGAACGCAAAGCGCCAATCCTGGAAACACTTCACCTGTAGCTAGATGATCCATTTTCAAAGCATTTTCCAAAGTGAAAGGACTACTGGACTTACTAATTAAATGTAAACAATACACACAAAATAGGGCACTGCGCTATAAATCCTTATACCACCTTACAATAAGACATTTATAGGAGACTCTGCTTTCTCAGTACAAGCCACCAAGCTCTGGAACTCAGTTTCAGCCAACATTCATAACATCAAGGAGCATTTACATTTCAGGAGAGAGGGGAAAACAAGTTTATTCCCAAAATAATTACATCAACCACTGACCATGGGATAGAACAAAGAATGATAACCCTTCTACCAGTGTAAGCACAATCCAGAACTACGAAACTGTTCTGACCAGCACACCATGTCAAGAGGAAAGACACAGTACTTGGCCCAAACAAGGTAGCTCCACTGAATATAACTTTGCAATGACCTTGACATATGATAAAAATATAATAACTATGCCATCCTAACCATAAGACATACCTCTCCACTCAGTACTAGAAGTACTCACTTCCACTCTGCACCTGAAGACAGTCAACCTACTTAATGACGATAGCCCTGCACTTCACAGACACAGTTAACTATGTCCCTCTTGCCTTCTATCTTTAACAATAAGATGAAGGACAGCTACTCTAGTCTTCATGACGATCATCCTAGTATTAATTGTAATCAATGTCTATTAGTGATGTTATATACAAATTTACTACTTGATTCCTCATCATCTACAGAACATGCATATAAGGTATGAAAGGTCCTGTGGAATCTTGCTGGCAACTCGAAGGCACAGATACGGGATCTACCTGCCTGCTTAAATAACTATTCACCAACCATACAGGCCTGCCTAGGCCAAACAGGACAGCCATAAATTGCAGGTCACTGGAGGGTTCTAACCTACTCCACCAGGTCTCAAATAGTTACATACTCTGAGCACATACTTCCTATAATGACAAGACGGATGACAATAGCACAGTCGATCTTAGCAAATCTCTTCAATGGCAATCATATGAAAGAAGACTATACAAAGTCTATCTGGGCAAATTTCTAATCTCCCTTTTCTTCATCCACACTGGTTACCTCTCCCGGATCCACAAGATCACAGAGTGGACAAACTTCTGTCACAATGAGCATACGAAATTGGATCTACAACATAAATGATGAACTACCACAATAAAGGTGCTTGCACAGCTAATCAGAACCGCCAGCAAAACACAAATTATAAAAATGAGAGTCTCTCTCTCACACTACCATAGCAATCACACCACTAAGCGCTGCATCCCATAACATGATAACACCTGGGTTCACTCACACATGGTTTTGCATGCTACACATATGGGCAAGCATTTTAGCGCCCTATGTAAGGGTAGTAAGCATACTACAAATACTATAAAATAATACAGTATTTACAAAACCAATGTCATTGTGCCACAACTGTGAACATTCAATGCGCAAGTCAAAATAAAACCGTTCAGGATAGAAAAAACAATATTGGTTCCCTGTTAAGAAATAATGGGGGTTTTGAGTATTAAATTAAACAGATTTTTGGGCTCTCGAAAGTAAAGTGCAGCTGACTTACATTTGCTTGTTTTAACCAACCTCTGGAAGTTAGCAGCTGAACAACTGGTACAGTGGGAGCAGTTGTCCTCTTAGTTGTCTGAGAGGGGTCCCTGGCATAGCCCTACCAGTCACCCCTGTGGCGATGGGAATGACTTTGTGGTTTGGAATTCCTTCTGCATTTTCTTCTTTACGATGAGGACTGTTTTTGTTCCCAATAAAATGCTTGTTATCAATAGGTTCCATTATGGCTTTTGAAAACTGGTTGTCACTGCTCTGATGTAAAAGTAGTAAAGAAATATGCTTTTTTGACAGCTCAAGCCAGAGCAGCAAAACAGAAGACTTTCAAAGCCAGTGCTCTGTGAACGGTGATATGCCACCTCCGCAAAGAGCTCCACAAACTCAAGGGGGAAGGGGGCTACACTCTTGTATCACCAACCATCACATCTCCTAACAGCCGCAGGTCTGCACAGAACATGGTGTGCATGAGAACACAGTAGACACATACAGCTGACATGCCCATTTTTTTTACTTCCAGCACTTGCCGAAAGCACGCCAAGGCTCCCAAAAGTACACGTTACCATAATATTCGACAACTTTAATTAGATTAGTAAATTATCCTGTTCTTGAATATGCTGGGCATATTTTTATGTCCCACCTCTAACTTGCAGAGGAAGCATACAAAGATTTCTACTACCACGAGGAATGGAGAGTGTGGCTTCCGGCAGGAGGAAGTGGGAATGATCAAAGAGCAGAGTTTAAGGGCGTCAGGACACCAGGTATTGATGGTTATATACAGGGATGATGAGATGGAGTTACTGAAGGCGTTGTGCGTGGGTGGCATGACACCAGGTATGTGTTTTTATATTTAAATAATGGGGTGGAGGATGGTGGTTTTGAGTATAGACGGTGGTGGCTTATGGTGTCAGGGAGCATGGTTTGGAGAATGCGTGTGTACTCTCAAGGGTGGCAGGATTTTTTTTTCATGTATGTACAGGGAGGACTGGCTAGAGGTTATTGTATGTGGGTGAAAGGACAAGGGGCAGATTTTCAATTCTAAAATTTAGCTTGGGTAATAGGGCATTACAAAGGAGAGGGCAGATTGTGCATGGTTTCCTCATGAATCCTCTACCACTGCACAGCTGATAGACGGATCAGCTTGCACAAGCAAAGAGGATTTAGAGGCATACATAGCATAATATTGTGCATGGGTAGCTGTCAATAATGTTGAGTTCAATATTTATGTATTGTATGTCCAAGTTCTTTCTCTCTTTTACATCTCTCCACCCGACCGTTTCCCCGTGCATGCTTCTTTTTCAGCTTCAGGAAGAAATAGCTATGCACTAAATTCAATGAAAGCATATTAAAAAAAGATGCTGGTTATTTTTACATGATAAGTGGATTAGCTTTAACAATTTTTTTCCATGTAACTTGTACAATTTATTTTGATATCTTTGCGCTATGAATGCTTAGTGTATAGCTAAGCTGCTCCAAAGCAAACACTGGGGTCAATTCCAAGCAAAACAAAGCTCTCTACATACATCAATTATATGGTTTGTGTCTGCCTTGGTCAACACAGTGGCCAAGGATTCAGCTTTTTTATTCTGTCGTTATCCAAGAACTTTTGATTTAAGTAAAGGTATATGTATAATATACTTGTTTATAGGTGCTTTAAGCCGGCCCTCCTCATCTATTGGCCTGTAGTGGCATTCATACTTTTCTTCCACTCCCTACAGCGTATAGCATGGGGCAGTGGGTCGGTCCACTTCAGCCATTGGCTAACTTCAGTGAGAGCGATAGCATTCTGTGCTTTAACAAAGAGAACAGCCACACACAACATAGTTCCCTTTAGTATTAGGGACTACTATGGCAATGTTTTTTTTTTTTTTTTTTTAAACCAAAAATATATTTTTGCTTTTAGCCAATGTTTTATTTTTTATCAGTGAGTGCCCAGAAGATCTTCCAACAAAGACGTATTACGAAAACCATGTCAAATAAAACAAGATTAACAAAGCCAGACAGGTGGCAGCTGGCGCCAAACCTTTTGGCTTTGCCAGTGCTTGTTCATTATATGTGTGTGGCAAATACAAAGAAAGACATGGGGTATTTCCAATTGTTTTTCATGCAATGATTATCAACCCATGGGTGTGAGCCAGGACGTGCATATGTAATACCACAGCAATCAGGCCCATATGTAAACACGCTCTTAAAATAAGGAAACTGGGTTTCAGGTATGCAGGATATTGTACAATTCATAAAACAAAAGCAAAGCAATACAACATTTCATCCAAGAGGTGACAAAGTTTTCGCTTCCAAACAAAACATTTCTACTGTTGAAATTACATACAATGCCAGCATGGGCGTCCGCAGGGAGGGGCAAATGGGGGAGGAGGGCCTTGCCCCGCCCCTGGATTTTTTTCTTGCCCTTTAAAACAATTTCAAGATCGCTCTGCCCGTATTGAGCTGACATCATCACGCGCAGCAACGTCAGTGTCGCGTAGGGGAAGTGGCAGGCCAGCTTCATTGCAGCATCACGCTTCACGAGCCTCCGCAGCCTCCCATCCTACAGCCATTACTTGCTGGCATGCCCAAACTCTTATTTTCCTTCTAAGGTCAGTGAATAAGGAAGTGGTTGGCCACATTCCGTGGTTGCCAGTGTTTATGTGGTACAAGATTACTGTTTATAGTTCTGTGAACTGCCAAGATGGGCCGCTCCTGTTGTGGGTGCCGCACCCACTACCAAGTACAACACACAGGTTCTCAGGCGCGAGGCAAACTCCACCCCCTGCATGCACTGGACTCCGAACACCCACCGCTCACTAGGCCGGCCACACCCTGCGAGGCTGGAGAAGGGACACTCCTGTTACTCGTCTGTTTTACCTCAAGGTGACCATAAGCCCCTTGCATTTGAAACCCATTACCCGTCCTTGCCGCTCTGAACTTGTTCTTCTGTAACGGAAGTTGGGGATATCTTAAACGGAACAGAAGACCCCCTTAATTCACACTCAATTCAACTTTTTTAAGGTATGTAATGGGCAGGTCGTTGAACGTGTAAAGGTGTGCAGGCAACCACCCACTTTTTCTTTTAACTCTTCCACCAAGGTTAGTTTTACCCTTCTTCAAAATTGGACTTTGAGAAATAATAATGTGAAAGTTCAGAGAAATTATTTGGTGCATCTTTCATGGAACATTAAAGATGAAAACATACTCGGCTCAGGTTGTATATTATGTAAAATTTCCTACAAAAAAAGTTTTTAAGTACGACTTTGCAAATCCACATAACTGCCTTATTCCAGGTTACTTTGTACCCCAAAAAGAACCCAGATCCATCAATAGGAATTAAAGAAACTGGAAACAATATCCAGATGGGTAATTGTGGCATCTGCTTACATCTGTGGCTTCTTACTGAAGTCATGGTTACCAAAGAATGTAATGTCACAATGCCTTGCTTCAGCTTACTTAGCATTTGTTAGAATGTTACTGTTTGAATAATGAACATGAGTAGAGATTAAACTGTTGCCCTGCCTGGATGGGATCTTCTTACTCTGCAATAAACCTACATCTTTCTACTTCAAACCTGCCTTGCGTGATCCTTCTACCTGAACCACTGGATCTTACACTGGCGTAGTCGGCAGGATCAGTGTGGCATAGAGACTAAAAAGATAATTGAGTTCTTAGAGAGTCTCATATCTAGAGAGGGTCTTGTGTGTTACTTAAACACCCGTTTACCGCAGGCATGTGAAATACTGTTCGGTTGCACATGTGTTTATGTGACATTGAATTTTGTACATTTTGTGGTTTAGCAACAAAGGATTTCTGTTGGCGCTGCATTCGAGCAACTTTGTCATCCGCGCCCAGACCCTCTCTAGATATGAGACTCTCTAAGAACTCAATTATCTTTTTAGTCTCTATGCCACACGTGAAGCAAACTTCTGGCCACCTTGAATACATATCTATTGCAACGATGACAAAAACCTGCTGACCATTCCCATAGATAGGCCCCAAAATGTCAAGTGCTATTTCCTTCCATGGACCATTTGGCAACTTCCTTATTACCATGGGTTGCACTCTCACCATCTTGGACTTGTCACACAGAGAACATTCCACACAATCTCTAACAAGTCTCTCAACCATCAGATCCATTCCAGGCCACCAGTATGACACCCTAAGTCTCTCCTTGGTCTTGGACATTCCCAGATGAGATAAATGCGATAGATCAACCAGCTTGGATTGGAGGTTGAGGGGAGGAATCAATCTCGTACCTCAATAGAGAAGTCCGCCGGAAACACTTAATTCGTCCTTCACACCCCAAAATTTCTGACTATCATCTGAGGCTTGTCTTTTTGAATGCCAACCTTTATTAATGAGAGATATCACTTCAGTAAGAGTAGAATCAGAGGAGAGTTCACTGCACCAGTCATCGTGAGAGACAATCTCTTCATCAACCACGCACACATGAATATCTTCATCATAATCAACATCTGATGCTTCAGTATCATCCACAGCGTCCACAAGTCTGGATAGAGTGTCAGCTACACCATTATCCACACCAGGTATGTACCTTATGTCAAACTCAAATTCCTGTAAGGCAACCACCCATTTGGTAATTCTGCTGCACATTACATCATCTCCATGCTAGGGCAGTGTGTAATTCATCCAACCTCAATGTTTTAGTGCAGTAATTCCTTACAAAGAGCCAGGAATGAATGGCCCGGAGAATCATGTGTCACACACGGTTAACTACTGATGCTCTGAGCTGTCTTTCCTCCTTACATCTTCAGCACATCCCTTCCTGGAGAAGCCAGTGGCCACTGATCTGATCTGAACTACCCCTTTCAAAACAGCACACAAGGGTCCTCTCTCGTTGTTCGTCACCAGTATGGAAAAGGAGAATCTGGACTTCTCTTCAGTAAGCAGTAACTTCTTTATGTACAAGAACAGCTCACAGGCGCAGTTGGTTTATTAAGTATAAGGTGCTAAGCTTAAGAGGCTACAGCGGCTAACAATAGCACTCGTCTAACGGGCTCCTACTCCAACCCCCCACCCATTCCAATTCATATACAAAAATTCTAAGTGACATACACTCCATTACACCCAGATCTCCATCTGTATGGATTCATACAGACATCCCATTACATACACACACACACACCAGAATATCACACATGCACAAGACCTCCTGTTCATGTATAAACTCCAAACTGCTAACCCATGGAACACTTATGTAACACTACATAATGATTAAGACTCCCAGTCTTCCGTATTGATTGATTTTTTCAGATACAGACAGAAAACAGTGGGTTTCCTATCCCTATTTATTTTTAAAAGAGGAAAAAAACAGATAATTTGGCTTCTTTTGAGTGTCTATGCCATCATCCATGCATTCCGGCCAATTGCTATGGAGACTGACAGCACAGGGAGTCTACAAACAGGATGCGATTTCCTTAAATAACTCCATATCTCAAAATGTGTTTATGTTATTAAGCTAATATTTTCATTTGGGTGTATTGTTTAATTACATTTGGCTTTGTAATATGCTAAAACCAGAAAGCCATCAAAGTATAAGTGCATATTTATCAGTTAAATAAATGTGGTAATAAGTTACAACTTCATATGTTCATAAAACTCAAATAAATATGGACAAGTATTGATAAGATGGCCAAAAAAATTAAGATTGATGAATATAAATGGAAATGTTAAAAAATAAATTCCATAGAACTGCGAGGCCTAATCACGATTTAACAGTCCACAAACCAGCTACCTCTCCAGTCACTCGATGACTGTATCTTTACCTTTAACCCTGTACAATGCTCTGCTGCAGTTTGGCAAGGTTTGTGCTATACAAATGGCACATACATTTATGTAATATTAGCTGTGCAAACCCAGGTATGGACGGACATTTCTTCCTCTCCACCAATCTAACGTACAAACTGACTACCGCTCCAACATCTTACCAATCCGCATCAGATACTTCAATGGCATTAACACAGAGGTGATAAAATACCTACAGAGCTATCAAAATAAGCAGGCATACAATAGTTGATGCAAACACTGCTGGTCAACTTCTACCTCAATTATCTTCTGCTCTAGATAACTTGATACTGGCAAACACAAAAAACTCAAAGAGGGCCCCAAATCGACCAAAAAGTGTGGGAACTTTCTGAACTGAAATGCAACGACCAAAACCTGGAATGGAAAGGACGTAAGTCACAGATGGGTGAGGATAATATCCATTACAAGAGGCAAGAGAGGACGCCACAAAACCATCGAAGGAGCCAAAAAGGCCTAATTTGCTGAACATACCTAGGTGGTGTTAAAATAGAAAAAGGCAGTATTTAATATGCGCAAGGAACCGACCAACCAAGAGACTCTGAAAATGACCTCCACTCCCCCTCCATAGCATTTCAAAAACCTTATCTTCTCCAAGGCCAAGACTGCCAAAGTCAGCGGGTCCATCATCAATTCCCCACAAGTCTCCTCCGATGACGTTAAAATTATAGCCCTCCTCACCGGAAAAAAATTCTGCGGACGCTCATGAATGCCAGTCACATAATGAACACAATATTGAAAAGTGGATGTCGTTTTCCTGCCGCCTCCAAACTTGATTTAGAAATCAGATTCATGCAGTGCTTAATTCGATCTGGTGGTTGCCCGTGGCAGCCACCCACTCTTGTTTTTGGAAACCGGCACTTGTTTTTCCTGACTAGACTTTTCAGGAGAGCAAGAATTAGAAAAACAAAGAAAACGGAAGGACAGAGGAAGAGAAAGACAGAAAGAGTATTGCAAAGGGGAAAAAGCAGCATCCTGCAAGAGTGAGATAAAGAGGCAGGAGATGTCTGGTAGAGGATTAAAAGGCATCAGGGGGTTAAAGCTATGCAGCCTCCTTTAATTGCACCAGCCACAGGCTTCTGGGCAGAGCTTCGGGCTTCCACACTCATTTTTCTTTTTTTGTTTACATAAATTAAACACTGTCTCCATGAGCTTCCATCATCATTGTCACTGGACGAAATGATTCTGCTGAGCTACAGCAACCATTGAGTTCATTTGTGTTCTAGCCAATGCTTGATTTGTTCTAGCATTGGGTAGAACAGGTCAGAAGTAACAGAGGTTGTACACATTCAAGAAAAAAGGTTCTGCAAGCACACATGTTGGAAATTCAGTGCTCCAGTTTTGAGCTGACAATTCCTTCATTGTTTTCTTAGAAAAGGTGGGTGATTTAGGGGTGCTAGATTGTTTGCTTGTCACGTGATTTCATGATGATGTGTAGAGATAGTGACTCCGCCTCCCCCCCCCCGTGGCAACATTCCACATTTGGTTGAATACAAGAACATAGGCAGCTTCAGGAATCTTCATGACTCCCATCCCTCTGAAAGGACTGCAAACTGAGCTGTTTAATGTATAGAAATGGTGGTTGTGACTGTATGTACGCATGTTCCCGTAGTGCCTACTCTCATACAAACAAATACATAGCCAAGAACTTATGTGATTCCAAATTACATGTATGCATATGCAGTGCTTGAAATGTAAAAATAGAACTGCAGGTACTCTTTTTCCGGCTGGCGTTGGGGTTGGTAGCGCGGCAAACTAACTTATTGGAATTGGCGTGAGGTGCGGAGAAAAGGGGTCCGCCGTTGCTCCATTGGACAATTACTCTACTGGACCCACCAGCACTCATTGCCATCCTTGAAACAACATGCCACGTTTCGACGACAAAAGAGAAGAAATGGCGCAGGACCTTTTCGGGAAAAATGCAACCATGCCGCAGTTGGGACAAACTGTACAAGGTACATCTGGCTTACGTGCCTTATTTGTCAAACTAGAGCGCCTTAAAAAGCAAGAACTGTCCCGTTGGTGGGACGGGGTAACCCTCCAACAATATATTGACAACAAGAAAGCTTCTAGAGGGTTACGTATCTTAATTTTTCCCACCTTTGAGGACCTTAGCGATGAGCTCCTCAAGGAATGGGAGGCACCAAAACTACTTAAAGGAGAAAAAACTACGTAAGATCAAGCGCGATGATAGAGATTATAGGGAGGGACGAATCTATGCATTTGCCAAAAAATTTGACAACATTACTGGCAATGATGACAGGAAAAGGCTTAGAGAGGAAAGCGAGGAAGTAAGAACAGCAAGCAGCACATCGTTGTCCTCTGTAGGTAGTGCCGCCTCCAGTAACATCACAGGTGAACACCCTTTAGGGGAGGGAACAACGGCCTTCCAAAGAGAGATGGCAAAACTAAGAATCAGTGGAAATCAGGCAAAAAAACGGCAACCAAAAAGACAAGGAGAGGGGCAGAAGGAAGCAAGGGAGGTACAATAGAGTCAACCGAGGATTCACTGAGGAGATCAGAGAGGGCGAAGGCCAAACAGAAATAGGATCCAGCACAGAGATTCATGGTCCACAGGTGGTGGATGAGGGTAACTTGGAATTGGAAATTGTTAATCTTTCATGCAAATTGTTAGACTCCGATAAAAGGAGCTTACTTTGTAAGGGTCTGGGCTTTTGCCCCACCCAGGAGGGTGATTTTGCAAATGTACATGTGGATCTCTTTAAGTTTTCAAGAACCTTAAAATTAAAGGATTTTTTCAATGATAAATTGCCGCATAATGATGTCTTTGCTGAGAATGCAGAACAGAGGAATTATACCATAGCGGAGGTCAAAAACCTACAATGTTTGTTATCTTTGGGTGATGGGGAGGAAGTAGGTATACAATCAATTCTGGAGGAACTAGACATAAGTGAAAATCTCACAGGGGACAGTGGTCTATGACTGAAGTCCAAATTTACACCAACCATGTACCATCCCAACATTGATGTGTTCACTGAACGAGTGAGTGAGGGCCTGTACAAACTAGAAAAGCAGAGCAGAACCAAACACAAGTCAGAGCAAAATCTGACATTGGGAGAGAGAAGAGCGCTCAACAGGCTAAGAAATGACAAAGAAATTGTCATAAGGGAGGCAGACAAGGGCGGAAACGTCGTTGTAATGAATACAGTAGATTACATGGGGGAAATTGAATGGCAGTTGGGGACGTTCAGTGCTATGAAAAAATAGGCTCCAATCCCGTCCTTGAACTGACCATTGAGATCAATTTGAAACTCACAGAGTGGAGGGATGTAGGTCTACTAAGTGATCAGGAATACAGATACCTAAGAGTAGAAAACCCCAGATTCCCATGCATCTACATTCTCCCCAAAGTGCTTAAGAAGGGGGTTTTCCTCCAGGAAGACCGATCATTTTGGGGTGGGCTCAGCCACGGAAAGACTCTCTGAATTCATTGATCTCAAGCTGAACAAACATGTCTTGGATTTACCATCATATATCCAAGATAGTAAGGACATTCTGTCTAAATTTAGAGACTCCAGCTGGTCGGAGAAATTGTTATTTGTGACACTTGATGTAGCAAGTCTTTATACTTGCATACAGCATGACTTTGGACTAAGGGCCGCTGGATTCTACTTGGATAGAGAGGGGGCTGACCATTACGAACAGAATAAGATGGTGCTTGAAATGATGAAGTTGGTCCTCACCAGCAACTACTTTCTGCACGATGGCATATGGTACCATCAGAAGAGGGGAACGGCCATGGGCTCCAGGTTTGCTCCCTCTTACGCATGCCTCTTTATGGGGTGGTATGAGAGGGAGCATGCCTGGAATAGACGTGCCTCCCCGTGGACAGAACACATCGTGTTCTGGGGGAGGTACATCAACGATATCATCTGCCTATGGTCGGGTACTGAGGTACAACTTGTGGATTACTTCCAATATCTAAACACCAATCTGTACAATGTGACACTCATGATTGAATATCACAATGAGAGCATTGACTTCTTGGACCTGCATTTTTATGTAAAGGACGGGCTGATACAAAGTACCTTGCATCGCAAAAAAACTGCCTGCAATGCGGTGCTACACGCCAGCAGCGCTCATGCCAGTTCGACCATCAGGAATATCCCTTATGGAGAAATGGTCCGCATGAGACGCAAATGTAGCGAGGAGGACAGCTTTAGTAGCAACATCCAAGACATTAAAAAGAGATTTTTGTCAAGAGGATACAGCAGGGGGATTCTGGAGTCAGCGGAGAGGAGGGCACAAGCATTAACTAGGGCATCCACATTAACGGAGGGCAGAAGGGCCAAAAATAAGAAGGACAGTGTTGATATCAGATTCACAACACAATATACCATATACAGTGATGCAATTTTCAAATTTTTGAAGAAAAATTGGCATTTACTGGAGGAAATCCCAAGCCTCCGAAATGCAATCCGTAATAATCCCTCAGTTACATACAAAAGAGGTAACACACTGAGAAACGAACTTTGTCCCAGTTATGTAGCCACTAACATCAAGAGGGGGACGACATGACTGCCAGCCAAACCAAAGGGCTTCTATACGTGCAGCACTTGTAATATCTGTGATCTGGGTGTCAACAAGATTAAGAGCTTTGCATACAATGGTTCTGCAAATTTTAATATCTTTAAATTCATTAATTGAAACACCACCTTTGTGGTATATGTGATTGGTTGCCCATGTGGGCTTATCTACGTGGGCAGCACCAAACGGAGCCTGAAAATACGTATCCAGGAGCACAGAAGGGTTATTCTGAAAAGGGATTGGAGATACCCGATGACAGAACATTTTGCCAAAAACCATAAAGGCGAGGCCACCTTCTGGTTCCATGCCATTGAACATGTTGAGGTGGGAGCCAGGGGTGGGGACAGAGAGCTCCAGTTAAGACAATGCGAATCAAAATGGATTTGCAAGCTTAGAAGTATTAACCATGGTTTCAATACTGATCATGAAATGCATTACTTCTTAGAAAGTGGTTGAAATGGGGGTTCTGTCAAAATGCTGTGCCAGTTCTGAACGGATCAGGGATTTTTTCACTACACATGGACAAAATCCTGTTGCTCATGACCATGTTCTGTCCTCTAGCCGTGTTGTGCTACTTTTATTTTGTGTATCTGGAGTTGATTGGACACCTACCAACCACTTGTGCATTATATAGGGTAGTCTTACAATCTGATTACTGTTTCTTACTGCTTCTCTACTAGGTTATATGATTACACTTTATCATATTTAGTTTGTGGCTCTCAGGCTGTTGCTGGTACCACATTGGATGATATGTATACATTTCTCTTTGGGAATGTGACTTCTTTATTACTGCCCCTTATATACAAGCAGTACGCTAGCATTTGCAATATATTTTTTGAATCATTGCGCCATATATGTTAGCAGTACGCGAATGTTGTTAGTTTCATTATTCATTATTCTAAAGCCTTTTTACCCCTCCTTCACTCTAACCGCTCCCCTGTCTCTCTCCCATTTTGCACATGAGGTCGACAATGGTGCGGATAATGAGGAAAAATCCGTAGGATTAGGATCTCTGTCTTAATGGACATTCCAGGTATACCAGCCATCGCTTTTTAAATTGTATGGCTAAAATGTTGCAATTGAGAGACCGCCTCCCGAATGTTCGGAGCTACTGATCCATTTGCTAGTACTAATTTATGAGATAGGCATAATTTGTTTTTATGTTTGAACCTCATCCCGTTTTCGACTGAGAAATGTGGGGGGTTTTCTGTCACGCCTTCCCTCTCTCCGGAGCAATACACACAAACATACATATTTTGAGAAATAGCTTTTCCACTCAAAAATGGTGCCCATCACTTTGCGACTGTAGGGACCCACGCTGATATCAAGTGACTGTAGCCCTTCTCTTTGTATAATATTGAGCGGTGTATCAATTTGCCTGTTGGCAGTTTTTAAACCACGATTCAGCATAATTTCATAGTTATCAATGGATGAACGCCTCTATAATAACAGAGTTCTCGTGCAGGCTTTACTTCTTAGAAATGGCGGCCGCTCTTTCACGCTTTCTTCCGATAACCGTACGTGACTTTTATTTCCTGGTATGCTCACTGATGATTGGATGCCACTAATTAGTTGGGGGTGGAGCCCCGGGTATTTGTAGTGGTGGCGGGATGCAGTGTTTGCACATGAGGATAGAGAAACACTGACACGGCGTTCAGGTAAGAGGATTACGGCTAGCTGGCATTGAGGGGTTCCTTGGAGTACCAGTGGGGCGGTGACTCCTAACTCTCTGTGATTAATTGGGCTAGTGATCGATATAGACATAGCCGACCCACCGGCTGAGAGTTTGCCTGGTGGGTGCTGGTATTCTTGGATTTAGAGACAGGGGTGTGTAACCACCTGTAGGATCTTTTGCTATTTGTACTCTGAAGGATTTACCAGATTGTACTACTTACGTGACTGCTGAGTATGGGGGTCATTGGCACAGGGCCTTTCATGCCCGTGGGCACTGTTCTGGACACTGTATATTGAGTTTGTGGGACTACCAGATATCTCTGTGTGATTGCCTTTCGAGCTTGCACCACACGTGTTGTCTTATCTACAGTTTTTGCCTTAACAGGATTTATCATACCTGCCACTGTTCTGCTTGGCCCCAGTGCAATACACGGGTCCGTGAGAAGTAGGAAACTGTCATTAGAATACACCGGTTATAGAGGTATGACTTCTCTTGATATTTTACTGTCACTACGGATTTACAATTATAGGGTAGTAGAGTTGGACACGCACTCAGGAGATATACCAAGGGGACATAATATTACTCCTGAGATGACTTGGCAGTTTGTATACTAGTGTGCGCAACTGTTTTTTATTGTCTTTTTATTACAGGTACCATCCTAATTACATGTTCTTCCGACGTTTTACTTCATTTAAACACACGGAATCGACAGCCACAGACTTTTCACTAACGTATAAAGGTTCATGAGGTGTGTCTTATCTAGTGTTCTTCAACTTGACTGCAGGCCACTTTTATGCATTTATACCCCTATGGGCTTGTTCTACTCGATACATCTCTTTTGACTTTTTGTCTTTACCACTCCATTCATGCCCCTATATCAGCATTGGTTCTCTCCTTATCTACTTAGACCTTTTCCGTTCAGTATTTTTGGACTATTGGGAAACATTGACATAACATCCCTTTGGTCATATATACAAATCGTTGATGCACCAACTTGATAGGCCAGTTGGGTTCTCCGTACGTTCTCTCCCCCCCTTTTTTTGTTATTTTTCTTTATTTGCAATCTAGCTGCAACAGACATTTCGACGGGGTATGGTACTTACCTGCCTGTTCTGTCTTTTAATATTCTTTATCTTATCCTTCAGGCATACATATGAACACACACTCATCTTGTGAGGAGTCCGATTATAGTGGCTTTACGGAACGCGAACAATTACCAAAGTGCGAAGGCGCAATCTTGACGTCACTTTGCAGTGGTAAGAACTGCTCTGGTGCCATTAGCATTAGCATCTGTCCTATGTGTCATGAGTTATAAGTGCTGAAACTATGGGGCTGGTTGTGAAATCTGTGTTTAACAATTTATACCTAAGCAGCCTGCACCAATGAAATTGTTCAATCTAATCTTTGGGTTGTTTCGCAATGTCTCATACATTTGAGTTTTATATTTATTCTATGCGTCAAGTTTTTTGTAATTGTCTGAATTTTGAAATGTCCTTGGAAGGAATGTACATTTGTTTGTTATATTCATTGATGTGTGTATTTGTGTTTTCATTTTAGTTTAATGCTTTTTGATTTATGTTTTTTTTGATGTTCAAAGTCCTGTGTCATATTATTTGAATGTAATATATGTGTTGTTTGTCACTCCTTTCAGCCCTGATGAAGTTCCCAGCATGGGAATGAAACGCGTTGCCTTGAGTGTCTTTATCTGATGACTTTTACAAATTTGAAATAAAGAAGTGAATTTTACATCAATATCTGTCTATTGGACATTATGAGCTGCGCACCCCCATTTGATAAGAAAAGCATTTCTTTGATCTGGAGCACAGTGACGTTACGCAACGGTTGGGGTTGGTAGCGCAGCAAACTAACTTATTGGAATTGGCGTGAGGTGCGGAGAAAAGGGGTCCGTCGTTGCTCCATTGGACAATTACTCTTTTTCCGAGTACCTGCTTTTTTTTTTTTTTTTAGAAGTTCCCGAACTCTCCAATTAAAAGAATTATGACTCTATTGAGAAGTGCAGGTACTCTCCTGCTCAAAATAAAAAAGTGCCAGTACTCAGTACCGGATAGTACCGGCCCATTTAAAGCATTGTGTATATGATGATATTACAATAGTCTGATGTCGATGTTTGATTGCAATAAAGGAAGTACTGTGTGCAAGTGCAGGGTAGGAAGGAGACGTACAAGAGTTGGGAGAGAAGAGGATTATGGGAGAGAAGAGGATTATGGGAGAGGGGGCAAGTTGCTGGCAGATGTGAGAGGTTAACATACCAGATTATGGAGGTAAACTGTGCTGATACATGAGAATATCTTCCATTTCTACAGTAGAAAGTTTAAATGAAAATGCTCTGCAAGTTTCTCTTTTACAGAAGCAGATCCAAAATCCCCCTGTTCTGCTTTTCTGCTGCTGCGGGTGATGGCCACATTTGAAGTCATTGTTATCAGTATGTTGCTCCACTGAACAGTCTGAAGGCTTAATACTTGGCAATGTCATCTGCACTCTAATAGCTCTCTCACATGTGTAAAACATCTATATAATCCCCAGGGATCTGCCTTATCTGATGCAGTTTGTGCTACAAGACCTTGCTAAACATTCTTGAAAGTTCACCATGATCCAGACCCTAATCTTTTCCAGGTGTTTTTTCAACTACTGGAAAAGGGATAAAATAAATATTTACACTTTTCATTTCGCTTCCCCTGCATCAAAGCGATGCTTTGCACTTGACTCATGCTTTCGGCTAACCTAAAATACAAAAAGCATGTTGGGTTACAAAAGTCTGCCATGACAACTATCCAACCGAATGATCGAACCATGCAAAACGTTTTACCGCTTTTCAGCTCATAAAAAATGTTATCAGTATGAAATCATGATTCCATTACAAAATTAGACCATTATGCATTCATAGCAAACTAGTTTGCAATATATTCAAATCTTGCTAATAGTCTGCTTGTAGTTCTATAAAATAAAAGGCAGCTATGGAGATGAACATAAAAGAAGACCACTTCCCCCTAACAATCTGCATTGGGCTATGTGACTGTATGCTATCAATAATAGTGATCACTTGCAATATTTGTTTGGGGTGAACAGAGAAAACTGTTCCTTCGAACTACCTTATGTCTTTTATCATAGGCGGAACAAAACCAACAATAGTCCATCCCTGACGCTTGTGTAGATTTGATATTTATTTATCCTTGAATAGGAACTTGGTAGATGGGATATTCCGTCACAAACGTGACGGATATCCCATCTGTCGTATTAAAAGTTCCATTTGATATAATGGAATTGTAATTTGGCAGGCAGGATATCCGTCACATTTGTGATGGAGTAACCCTTTCCGCGAAAGTCGTAATCAGGCCCTAAGTATTTGGAGTACATATGGTGTGCACAGTAACATTGTGTTAGATGAGTACATTGATGTAGTGTGGTCACACAGAAAAGTATTGAAGTTCATTGACAGTACATTACGTATAACAGTACATGACAGACATCCTTACTGTTGGAAATGGCCCTTTTTGCAGGGTTACCCCAAACTTTTTGCCTTCCTCCTCCTCTGTTTCTGACTTTGTTATTGCTGACTTTAGAACTCTGAGCACTTTAACACTGCTGACCAGTGCTAAAATGCATGTGCTCTTATCTAAAATGTGATGACAATTGGTTTATCCATGACTGATATATTCGGTTCTTTTATAAGTCCTTAGTAAAGTGGTATACCATATACCTAGAGCCTGTAAACCAAATGCTACTAGTCTGCCTGCAGCACTGATTGTGCCAACCACCAAAGTAGCTTTTCAAACCTAACTCAGGCCTGCCACTGCAGGGCCTGTGGGCGCAGTTTACTGCCACTTTGACTTGCCATTTCAAACAACTTGCCAAGCCTTAAACTCGCCTTTTATTAAATATCAGTCACCCCTAAGGTAGGCCCTAGGTAGCTCTAAGGGCAGGGTGCTGTGCAAGTAAAAGGTAGGACATGTACCTTTTTGTTTTACAAGTCCTGGTAGTGACAACCAACCAAGTTCGTTTTCACTACTGTGAGGCCTGCTCCTCTCATAGGTTAACATTGGGAATTCCTTAAAACCCCTTTTTAAGTGTAATTCCTGATTGCAGAGGAGTAGCTGGTTTATGTTTTATATCACTGAATCGGTAATGACAAATCCTCTTCGGTGGTAAATTTGTATCTGGTATTACTAATCTAGAAATGTCACTTTAGAAAGTGGACATTTCTCTGCTCTTAGCTCTCTGGTGTGCCTTACAGCCTCTCTCTACTACACATCTGTGGTGGGGTGACAGCAACACTTTGTGCATTACTGCTAAACAGTCACAAATCGAAGACACTGGAGATGCATCTGCATTCATCTGCATACTGATGGCAAGAGGGAGGGGAGCAGCTGGCACGTACACATGACTAGGCAGTGGCCTGGCCTCGCACAAAACACTGATTTACCCCCGCATGGATAGGCTGGCAGTCAGAGCAGTGGCGTAACGAAAGTTGAGGGGGCCCCCCTGCCACGTACACGAAGGGGCCTCCGCTCCGGATTTAATCCGGAGCTATTGGGCCGGAGTACTGTGCTGAGGAGGCCCCCTGCAACTCGGGGCCCCCCGCACTGCGGGGGCTGCGGGGCCTGTGTTACGCCCCTGAGACAGAGATGGATCTATGACCCCCCCCCTCTCACTAATTCACTTTGGGGTCCTAAGGAGACTCTGCCAAGAAGAGCTGTGCTATAGGAGGGACTGCCACTTTGCTAACTGTTTTGCTATGCCTCTGAGCTGAGCAGTGAGAAGGACTGGACCTGTTCTCTACAACCTTTCCAACCTAAGTAACTCCAAGGTCTTGTTGGCTTGCCCCCTGTTCAGGAAATCTCAGAACCATCAAAGATTTCATTCGCACAAACAACCACTGCCAGGCTCTGCTAATTCGGAGTCTGGCTCTGCCTGACTTGCCCTCAGCCAGTCCTGGGCCTTTGCAGAGTGTCAGCAGCCGCTTTAGGGCATCCACACGCTAACGCGTGTGGATGCCCTAAAGCGGCTGCATGGTGCACCAATCAAGAACCGCTGAGTCTGCCCGCTCGAGCGCAGACCATTGTGTTTGTCGACTTCGCTGATGCTGCAGCGCCCGAAGGCAGTCCATTGTGACCCGGCTCACTCTGCATGCATTAAGGAAAGACAGGCGTCTGTCCTCTGTGACTCTAATCACTGCATCATATCCAGCAAGGGGAGACTCCAGCAATGCGGTCCCAATCCCGAGGACGACAGCACTGCTGCAATCCCCTGAGAAAGTTACTGTGCTCTCTGGGACTTTCGAGGTCCCTGCCGCCCACCAGCGATCTCGTGGGCAGCCCCGAACGGAGCGAGTAGATCAGTCTCCTGCAAACTTGATATTTCATTATAACTGTACTAACTTTGGAAGCATTGCTTCGCGCTTAACCGGGGAGAAAGTCTGTTCCCGATCCATGGCATGGATCACTGTCATTTCCCCAGCGTAACCGCAAAGAAAATACTGAAACCGCACGGGCTCTTTTAGTATTGTAAATTCTTGAAGTATTTGTAACTTGAGATGCTTCATTGGATTCTTATCGTTTTTATCTTGTTTTGAAGAGTAAAGGAGATACTATTTTCATACCTCGTTGTGGAGTCTTTTTTGTGGTGTTTTCACTGTGTAACTGTACCCACGTATGCACAACTGCTTTACACATTGCCTCTTATGTTAAGCCTGACTGCTCTGTGCCAAGCTAGTCACTAGCAGAGGGAGGCAATGTTAGTTTGTTGGACGGATGTGGGTAGAGGTAGTCAGGGAATTAGGCATCTAGTGTGTTGAGAATTAAATTGTTTCATTTTGCTTGAGCATAAAGGGCAATTTAGTGCCTGTTGGCTGAGAAATAAACTAAAGATTTTGATTTGAAAGTGGGGGCAACGGATGAGAATGAAGACAAAATTAATTTGCTATCAGTGAAGAGGTGGTAAGAGAAGTCAAAGAGGAGATGATGTCACCAAGGAAAGTGACGCAGAAGGCAGAGAAAATGATCAGGCCCTGGACAGGATCCTGGGGGATGACTGCTGGCAGAGGTCTGGGTGGGAAGTGCAAAGAACACAAGGGGACTGAGAAAGATCCACTAGAGAGATAAATGAAAATCAGTCCACCATGTGGTGGTGATACCCAGGAATGCAAGAGTAGCTTCCCTGTGGAGTGGTTGCTTAGGCTGAATGCTGTTGAGAGGGTGACAATACCAGAGAGGTGGTTATTGTCAACTGAAGTGACACATTTTGACACTGGTGCGAGAGCAGATCCAGGAGAGGGAATGTGAAGGAATCCAGATCAGTAGGTAAGGGAGAGGGTTAGTAGTTTGAACACTATGCATCTTAGAAAGAATGGAAGCTAATGGGCAAGAAGATAATCAGATGATGAGGGGTCAATTGGTGCCTTCAGCAGTGGGTTGACCACTTAAGATTAAAAGTATTGTGTGTAGGTGGAGACACAATATTATGAAAGAGATTGCAAGTAGCTTAATAGTTTGATGATGAAGGATTCAGTTGGGAAACTAGAGAGTTTAGAAAGCCAGAGTAGAGTCAAAAGCTCTTTTGGGGCCATAAGGGAGAAGGCAGAGGGAAATGTAAGAAAGTTACAGTGGTTGATCTGGATTAGTGCAAAAAAGGAGGTGCGGTTGTTAGCTGTAATGCTAACTCCAGTTATAGTGAAAAGCACATTTTGTAGCACATCAATGTACTAGTTTACTGGTCGAGGTAAAATTCTACAAAGCTTTAAAACATTTTAACTGTTACATTAATAATGCACTGAGTTTCAATGAAGCTATCTTTTAAACATCACACTGGTTTTAACCCTAACACTCTGGGCATTTATTTTTAGTATCAGTAGAGATGCTTTAATTTTGAAAGAACTACTGGAATATTTTAAGTGACACTGGTAGGAGTAGCAAAACAATGGTGGCATGCTTCTTAAATGGGAAGTATTCTACATTTTATAATCTGTGTAACCTTGAGTTACTGTTGACATGCTCATGAGAGGAATCTCATGGGCATGTCTCTTACTCTCTTCCACAAGCGGGGTACTTTACATTTTATTTGACTGTATCACTTAACCTGCTGCGTGCAATAATAAAGGTGACATGTAATATAATAAACAGAAATGTGCCATACGGATGTTACGAATAGGTGACTGCATGGTGGCCTTGGAACTATCTACGTCTTTAACAAAGAGTGCACGAGTGAGGAACTAATGGAGAATAATTTCAACCATATAGTACCCATGTGCAAATTAACTTTTTCAAGAAACATGTGGGTATTTGACGCATGTTTTATTTTATGAGAAAATAGTTGGAATAAGAACATGAGAAAAAGACGCCCCTGATTTAGCAACAGAACAGGTATTGCATGGTCGGGTGTGGTACACACTTCACAACACAACCTATGTGCTTCAGTCTAGTGTTAGAAAGACCGAGCCCTGCTGATATCTCTTTAGCAACCTGTTACCACTGATCAAACCCTCAGCTATCCATTCTTTGCAGAATCTATGACCATCAGTTATTTTTGCTGCAGAAAAGAAGACTGTCTGCAACATTCAGAGTTGTTCATTCTCAGTATTCAGTTTCAGCCTTGGTTTCCCTACAGAGGGAAACCAGAGACACACTGCCCCATACAAATGGGCCTCCCATGTGCCGAATGCCACATTAGGAAAATGTCTTCCACCTGTATAGGTGTACTTGCTATTGCATGTTCATCCTCTGAGCTTAAGCACATTATATTTCCATTTTTACATTCCTGGACTGGCAGTTCAGGCTGGACTGTTCCTACTGGAGCAAGACCTAGGCTGATTTGAGAATGGCTGGTTCCTCCTTGAGGTGTCCTAATGAGCAGAAAAACAATGGATTGGATTTCGGTCCAGGGTAATTACCAGCAGCGGAGATCAATTCAAGCAAACGCCCCATTAATTTTTTGGATTCCTCAGTGCGATGGCCTATGTGCAAAGGGTATTCCCAGACTTAGGTCCCGTGCTCAATGTGCCACAGGAGTCAAGCTGCACTATACTGACGAGGCCCAAATAGCCAGAAAACTATCTGTTGCTGCTATGTTCCCACTCAGATGGGACTTGACTTAGCAGTTCAGGCTCGGCTGCTCCTATTAGACCAGGACCAAGACTGATTTGCATATGGCGGGCTCCTCTTTGGCAAAATAACACTGGACTGGATTGCAGTCCAGAGTAATTACCAGTGGCCGAGAATAATTCAAGTACTCCACCCATCATCTTTTGTATTCCTCAGTACTTTCCTTGTATGTGCATTTTGAATAATTGTTTCATGCCACCTTAATTCCAACAAGGAGAAGCCACTTTTATATTCTGATGACTCTACCTATGCTCGACAACCTTCAACTTTCCTTCAGTTCCCCCCAAAGCCATGAAGTAATCCTGTGTTCATTTTCATTTTTTTACTCACATATTTAACCTGTAGGTACCAACTACACAACATTTGCAGAATAAATCCCCTGACCGGTTCCGGCGATACAAGGATAGGTTTACAATTTGGAGCCCTCGATACAAAGGGCACTCCATCATGTGTGTCCGTTATCAGCCGGTAACTGCTGAGGCAATACTTTTGTAAAGATTAGGTTGTCCTCTATATCTGCGGGTACTTCTCCCGTAGTCTCATCAAGTGGTAGGTAGGTGTACCCACCTGATCACGATGTGTAGATAGTGTTCACCAAGGTCCTGAAGAATTGCTACCGATCCCCCTGACGATTAAAGCAAGAAACATGTTGACCCGTAGACCCGTAAAGTAAGAGTAGGGCGCAAATACGTTGATCTAGTATGGTCATATATGCCACACTCTCTCTTGTTTTTAATCAGGTAGGGAGCCTACCAGAATAAATGTCTTTTACTGGACTCCCTGACCTGTTTTAACCCCCCTTTTTCACTCACCAGCACATCACATCTACACTTAATAGGTCCCTCACCCCCACGACATCATATGGCATGGAACAAAAGATCTCCGCCAAAGAGCCCCTCATTGGGTGCCCGTCGGGAATTGCAGCGCCAACCCGACGAGGAGCAGGCCCAATGATGAAGCATGACACCTAGCTGGCTGGGTGTGTGAGGGCCCTAGTTCCAAAGGGAACAATTTTTTCCCTTGTTTTAATGACAGTAGGACTCCCTGTAATCGTGGTATCCTGTACTTAGCTCTCCTTCCCCCCCTTTTTTTTAGACCCAATATAGGAACAACGTACCTTCTTTTTGTTCAGAATAAATCCCCTCCTGACAAATCATGCCAGAAGAAGTTCACTCTAACTTTTTTCCTTGTCTGAATAATAGCTCAACTCTTTCTCTTGGTCTGCTGATATGCTTTAATGTGACAGCAATCAGTCTTCAACTATGGGAGCCTGCATTCTTTCTGTAGGTTTCTCTTTCTGCTCATTTGTCCACTTATTTTACCTCTTTTGTTATCATTCTCTACTTACCGTCTGTTTTTTTCCTTTACAGTATTTTAACTGCACATATGGTCTCGCCCTTCCCATCTTTATGTCTATGTAGGTACTCACAATCTTTGTTCTGCCACTCAGTTCTGGCTGTTTCCTCTCGCCCCTCAGCCTCTCTCTCCACGTGCTGTCTCACTTCTCTTCACCTCTGCCCCTTTCCTTTGACTGCACCGAAGTTCTGAAATGTTCTGCTTCCGTCTATCTGTGCTGTCTCCATTTTAAACTCTTTTCACACTCGTTTTAAGTAACACACACATTAGTTGGCTTGTCCCTTTCCATCTGCATGATTACAATAAATTCTACTATCCTTTACTGTTAGCCCATTTTGTGTTTTCTATATTTTGCAATCCTCTACACTGTTATAGCAAATTCGCTATGAAAACAAAAATAAAATCAAGTAATACAGTAGCATGATGATATGTTACATTGACGTGTGTATACATTTCATGACACATTGATATTGCTTTTCGATTTTTGAAGATACCCAGACTAGAGAGACGTGTACACAATTACTTTAGTTAGAGGCTTTTTTCTCCTCCTAGGCACACAGCCCCATCAGTAAATGGCTGTTTGGATGAGTTGCAGTGGTTTGCCAGACATATTCACACTTCAGTACGCTCATTTGCATTATTACAGTTTAAAGCCTTCAGGCACTAACACTTCCTTTTCTCTAAGCTGCAAAGTAATTTCGAAAGTGGTTATGCTTATCATCATCTGCCACTCAAACAGCTTCAACATTAAGAAAAATAATTTCTACTGTTCAATGGAAGGGCGTGAGTGACGTCCCATTCAAGTGTCAATATTAGTAAGAGTATGCCTGATGACGAGCTCATCTCATCTCACGGGGTGCATGCCTGGAAGCAAATGAAGGGAAAAATTACCATCTACACCTTGATGAGCAGGGACAATGTAATGTGTCAAACACGTCATCACTGGACTCGAATACTAACTTCAGAAAATTCGGCAGGGGAAATTACTGTAAATCCTGTGGCTGATTCACCCTTGTGCACATAACCCTTTCTTTCAACGCACATCTCCATTAACACGTGTGGTGAACTCACAGCTACACGCCACCATCCACAGCATGCTGAACTAGGCTTCACAAGGTCACCAGTGATTTTTAGGTTGAAGCCTCCCAGACAGCACAGCTGTCTGGTTTGCTAAATACATCTTGGGGAAGTTAAGAAAGCTGACCAAGGAATGCATTCTATCCATTGCTGACCATTGGTTTTGTGGTTTGTAACTCACATTTTCTGGCTTACTATTTGCTGGCTTTATTTGTTTTAGGCTGTGCAACTTGAGTTCATCCCTCCCATTGCCCAAACCTTGTTTACTGTATTCTTCCACAAACTCACTTTCTGTAAACACGCCTTTAAATCTTGTTCTTATCTTGACACTTTGTGTATTCAGAGTTTGAGGTCAAATGTCAAGCTGTCTAATAAGGGAGCTTGGTGTTTACTTTTCTTTCTCTGACTTCAAAGTGAGAGAATTTCTGTGACAATCCCGTGGAGTACCAATGTAGGAGGAGACGGTGCAGGATGTTTTTGTTTCTAGCACACAACAAAATAAATGAACTGTGCTGATGTTTTCGAACATATCAGAATTAATACAAATGAAGCACATTATTTTGTAATTCTGAAGTGTCGTAGAAACAAATATTTGAATACGATCAAAACACATCAATACACTAGGTGATGACATTTGCACACTATTGTTTGTGCACAGTAAAACCGTATTTCTGGGCAAATGTAACGGTCTTTTCAATTGAAAATGTGTTGTCTGTAATGGCAGTGCGCTATCATACCATGCATACTCCACACTACGCCACTCCACTCTATGCCACGCCACTCCATTCTATGACACTACACTCCTCTCTATGACATGCCTCTCCACTCTACGGCACGCCACTACACTTAACTCCATGCCACTCCAACCTATGCCACTCACTCCACAACACAGAACACAACTCCACTCTAAGTCCCTTCATTCCACTTACGCCACTGCACTCCACTCTACACCACTTCAATCTACCTCATTCCACTACACTACAATCTACCCCAATCTACTCCACTCCACGCCACCCCACTCCACCCCACTCCGCTCCGCTCCAATCTACCCCTCTTAACTCCAATTTACATCATTTCACTCCACTACGATCCAATCTATGCCACTCCAATCTACCCCACTTACTCTACCCCACTCCACTCTACCTCACTCCACTCAATCTAACCCGATCAACCAAACCACACTCTAATCTACCCCACTCAACTCAAATCTACCCCACTCGACTCCAATCTAACTAGTCTACCCTACTCCAATCCAATCTACCCCACTCCACTCTACCCCACTCCAATGTACCCAAATCCAACCCACTCCAATGTACCAAACTCCACTCCAATCTACCACACTCCAATCTACCCCAGTCCATGTTACCCCACTCATCCCAATTTACGCCACTCCAAACTCCAATGCAATCTATCCAACTCTTCTCAACTCTAATCTACCCACTCCACCACAATCTACCCCATCCCAATATACCCCCCTCCAATCTACGACACTCTACCCCACTACAAACTACCATAATCCACCCCACTCCATTCAAATCAACCACACTCTAATCTACCCCACTCCACCCCAATTCAATTTACCCCACCCTACTCCAATCTACCCCACCTCAATCTACAAAGCCCCAATCTACTCCAATCCAATGTATCCCAATCTACTCCACTCCAATCTATCTCACTCCAATCTACCACAATTTGCCCCACCTCCATCTACCCCAATTGACCCCCAATCGACCCCTCTCCATTCTACCCCACTCTACTCTCACTCCACTCTACTCTTCCGCAATCACCCCATTCCACTTACCCAAATCGATCCCCTTCTAATCTACCCCGCCCTAACTTTTAGCCATTCTGGACAGCAGCCACAATGGTGTACAACATGGCTAAAACACCTTGCCAAAGCAACTAGTTCTCGTAGAGGCGAGACCTATTGACTTTACCAATGCTTGTTATAGTAAGTGTCCTTGAACATTACTTAAACATTACTGTGAATAAGCGTTAGGAAACACATTCTTTGCATTTTGTTAAGGCAGTGCTGGAGAAAAAAAAACAAGGGACCGCTCATGAGTCGGAAATACATCATGTTTACAATGATGACTTGCATCTGGATAAATTACCTCCTACTATCAAGCTTTGGGACATATCATCCCGATTTGAGCGACAATGAGCACACACTGCTTCTGATGACTTTTAGGCAAGGCCCAGCAAAAAACAAAAAAAATGACCTTTTGGTTTAGAATAACATTGATTTCTGAGCATGTGATAATAGTTGCTCCTATTGGCATGGATTACAAATGGCTAAATCCATTTAGTTCAGTTTTCCTTCACATTCTGTAATTCAATTATTGCATTTCATAAGCAAAATTTGGACTTTACATTATTTTTTCTGAGCAGTGAAGGCACAGGGAAAAGACTACTTAAACAGGGAAAGATCCATAGTTAAAGCCACAGTTAGCCAACAGCTGGCAAACGCTGATTGATGTTTCCCAACGCTGCTCCTCTCAGGGAGTGTATACCCTGCCTTGAGGTAATGGGTTTGAAACAGAACAACGAACACACACATTAGTGCATAAGACACATAATCTTAGAGCTGATTCGGTTGTCTACTGCCAAGCGGTGGTAGTGTGTTACTGGCACTTTTCCTTCGGTCAAGGCTCAACCTGGGATTTTTTTCATATGCTATGGCTAATTTTTATGTGGTCCTAAACAAAGAGAACTGATGCAGGTGGAAATCAACAGTGGTGTCAAGAAGTAATTTGTGTACAAATATGTGTACAATTTTTCTCATCTCTTGCCACTGAAAGTAAGCATTCTTAGGCATGACTTTGTTCTGAGGGCTGTGTTTAAAAAGTTGTGTTTGATAGCTAGCAGGAGGGAGAGTTCTTGAGTTTGGTGTCGCGAAGAAATAGGTCTTTCCCGCATAGATTTAGAGCTAATTGAATAACATGTAGCTCATAATTTGAAGTCCACAGTTGTTTGGTGGTTCCATATTGATTCAGAAGCACAGGCCTGGATGTATATCTGTCTATCATTTAAGACTTTGAGCCAAATTTGAATCCTGCAATCATGGCAAAGAGGGGCCGTAGATTTATAAGAGACAACAGGAAGAAGTTGTAGAAGGATACACACTGGACACAATTGGGGAAGCATGAAGGCTATTTCACAGTCTAATTTCCATCTGTAAGGAAATAATCTAAACCATTTGAGGGTGTTGGTCAAAGTTTTAGCAGTAGTGGAAAGGTTATGCATCAGCAGTTGGTTGTTCACAATGTCAAAGACAGCGCTCAGATCAGGGAAAATCAACAGTGACCGTGTTTCCTGTTCTGCAATCCCTATAAAATAATCCCATTGCAACATCACTAATGATTCCATTCTATGGTCTATGTGCAACCTTGCTTGATAGGGTTCCAGATGTTGGCAGAAGATCAGGTGAGTCTGGAATTTACTGAGCAAAGTCAAATGTTAATTGAAAATGGCTAAACAAGTTTTCTTCTTTAGTGTGATAAAATTCAAACTCCTAAATATATATGTATTGTAAGCCACTGAGGCCGAATTTTAAGTCATTTTTTTTTACCCATAGATTTTGTCTTCAAATGCGGTCCCACATCTGCGTAACATACTTTAGCAACTTTGCCATCTGTGAAAATAGATTTCTATCATTTTGAGTGCAGTCCACGCCTTTCCCGTCTTTTCAAGGGAAAGGAGCTGCAATGTCAACTGTGTGCAAATGCAGGGATGAATGGCTACTGTCTCTCGTGGACTTCCAAAAATGCATTTGCAGGTATTTCAGTAAGATTCATTAACAGAAATCTACCTCCTTAATATTAATGGGACAGGATTTAGCAAATCCTACCAAATGCACAAGTTACTAACTTGTGTAACGATATATCTGTAAGAGACAGTAGTTAGTGACAGATTCCCTACCTTAGAATATCCCCAGGCGTCAGGCTGGATCCGGAAAGTTTTTGCGTAGCAGTACCCTTGCGCGTCGGTAGGCGGCGTCGTGCGGCTCCGTGTCCGTCGTCGGCGTCGTGATCGCCGGGATGACGTCGCGGGCAGTACTTAGACGCCGCCCCTGCGCGCTGACGTCAGTTCTGTACACGACTTACCGCGCCAGGAACGCAGAGCCATGCAAGAAGCTGACATAGGTGTCTGAAAAATACTAGGGCCCTGAAAGGGATGTCCTTAACCCTAGAAATCAGTTCGCAGAACGGGAGGATGGGTGGGCGGTAGGAATCTGTCACTAACTACTGTCTCTTACAGATATATCGTTACACAAGTTAGTAACTTGTGCATCTGAAAGAGACACGTTAGTGACAGATTCCCTACCTTAGAATAGATACCCCAGCAATACCAACCCCGGAGGTGGGTCTGCGAACAAAGATCAGACAAGGAAGTCCCGGAGGACAGAACGGCCAAAGAAGCTGTCCCTCCGGACCTGACTGTCAAGGCAGTAGTGCTTTGTAAATGTGTGCAGCGAGGCCCACGTAGCTGCCTGACAGATATCCTGCAGCGGAACACCGCAGCCTAAAGCCGTGGTAGCAGCCGTTGCCCTGGTGGAATGGGCACGCAGCCCAACAGGAGGCTCCTTCTTAGCCAAAGAATAGCAGGCTTTGATACACAAGGTCACCCAGCGGGAGATGGTTCTCTTGTGCACCGCCCGACCTTTTTTGGCGCCCACGTAGCCAACAAAGAGCTGGTCATCCACCCGGAAGTGTTGTGTGCAGTTGAGATAAAAGGAAAGCGCACGTTTTGGGTCCAGACGGTGGAGCCTCTCTTCCTCTCTGGAAGGATGCGGAGGCGGAAAGAAGGTGGGCAAAGTGATGGTCTGCCCAATGTGGAAGGCAGTAACCACCTTTGGCAAGAAGGACGGACGCGTCCTAAGAACAACCTTGTCTGGATGGACAGACAGAAAGGGAGGTTTGCATGATAGAGCCTGGAGCTCACTCACCCGCCGAGCGGAGGTGATGGCCACCAGAAAGGCTGTCTTCAGAGTGAGAAGACGAAGAGGACAGTTATGTAGAGGCTCAAAGGGAGCGCACATAAGAAAGGTAAGAACCAAGTTCAAGTCCCACTGAGGCATCACAAACGGAACAGGAGGGAAGAGGTGTGTAATGCCTTTTAGAAACCTGTTAACAACAGGGGACTTGAAAAGGGAGGGCTGATCAGGAAGCCTGAGGAAGGCCGAGATGGCACAAAGATAGCCCTTGATGGTACCCAGGGCAGAACCCTGTTGGGCCAGGGAAAGAAGGAACAGAAGAACCTCAGAAAGAGGGGCAGAAAGGGGATTCACAGCCTTTGCTGTGCACCATGCCACAAACTTGTTCCACCTGCAGGCGTATACCACCTTAGTGGAGGGACGCCTGGCTGCCAGAATTACATCACAAACTTCGGGAGGCAAGTCGAAAGGAATCAACTGCCGCCGCTCAATCTCCACGCAAGCAGGTGGAGGCTGGACAGGTTCGGGTGGAGGACCGTCCCCTGCTGCTGCGACAGAAGATCCTCCCGAAGAGGCAGACGGATCGGGGATCTACGCTCATACTGAGTAGCTCGGGATACCAAACTCTTCGAGCCCAGTCCGGAGCCACAAGAATGACTTGGGCCCGGTCGTGCCGAATCTTCTTTAACACTCTGGGTAGAAGTGGTATAGGCGGAAAGGCGTACAACAGACCGCAACTCCACTCGCGACGAAAAGCGTCGCTGAGCGAGTGCCGCCTTGGAAATTCCAACGCGCAGAACTGATGACATTGCGCGTTCTCTTCGGTGGCGAATAGATCTAACCAAGGCTCTCCCCACTGCAGAAAGAGACCTTGCGCCACTTCCGAGTGAAGACGCCATTCGTGATCCATCATGCACCTGCGGCTGAGTTCGTCCGCCCTGGCGTTGAGGGAACCTGCCAGGTGTTGAACCATCAGGAACATGCCCTGATGTTCCAGCCATGTCCAGAGGCCAGAGCCTCCTGACAGAGGGTCCACGACCCCACCCCGCCTTGTTTGTTGCAGTACCACATGGCGGTGGTGTTGTCTGTGAACACCTGCACTACCTTCCCTTTGACAGAGGGAAGGAATGCCTTGAGTGCAAGTCGGATCGCCCGGAGCTCCAGAAGGTTGATATGGAGCCGGGACTCCGCCGGAGACCAGAGGCCTCTGATCTCCGCCTCTCCCATGTGACCGCCCCATCCCAGAAGGGACGCGTCCGTCACAACTGTGTGCTCTGGCTGGAGAAGGGAGAGGGATCTGCCCATGACCCATTGCCGGTTCAAGAGCCACCACTGCAACTATTTTGCAGCCCCCTCCGAGATCTGGACGTGATCGGACAGGTTGCCCTGGTGCTGCGCCCACTGGAACTTCAGGTCCCACTGCAGAGCCCGCATAAGCCATCTGGCATGATTGACCAGCAGGATGCAGGAGGCCATGAGGCCCAGCAGCCTCAGGGTCATCCGTACCGAAACCCAGGATAAAGGCTGAAAGATTGGAATCATAGCCTGAATATCCCGGACTCGCCGTGCGGGAGGATAGGCTCGAAACTGCGTCGTGTCCAGAACTGCTCCGATGAAAAGGAGCTGTGGAGAAGGAATCAGATGCGACTTCGGCACATTGATGGAGAACCCCAGCGAGTGCAGGAGTTCGGCAGTAGTCTGGAGGTGGGAGACGACTGCCTGGGACGAGCCCGCCTTCAGCAGCCAGTCGTCGAGGTAGGGGAAAACTGGAACCCCTGCCCGGAGCAGATGAGCTGCGACCACCGCCATCACTTTCGTGAACACCCGAGGGGCACTTGTAAGGCCAAAGGGGAGCACGGTGAACTGAAAATGCTCAAGGCCTACCGTGAACCGTAGGTAACGCCGGTGGGCCGGCAGGACGGGGATGTGGAAATAAGCGTCCTGCAAGTCCAACGCTACCAACCAGTCTCCAGGGTCGAGGGCAGTCAAGACCTGAGCTAGGGTGAGCATCTTGAACTTCTCCTTCCGGAGGAAGCGATTGACGTTCCGGAGGTCCAAGATAGGACGCATGTCCTCCTTGTCCTTTTTGGGCACCAGAAAGTAGTGGGAGTAGCAACCACGTCCTACTTCTGGGGTCGGAACATGCTCGATGGCCCTCTTGGCCAAGAGGGCCGTGACTTCCTTCTGCAGAAGCACCAAGTGATCCCCTGACATGCGGTGGAATTGAGGTGGCATGGCTGGGGGGGAGGTCTCGAAGGGGGGGAGGTCTCGAAGGGGAGGGAGTAGCCCCTTCGGACAATGTCCAAGACCCACCTGTCCGAGGTGATGGGACGCCAGTGGTGAAGGTGATGGCGGACCCTGCCCCCTACTGGCGTGCTGTGCACCTGAAAGGAGGGACTAGGAGGGCTTGGAGGCCGCGGACGGGTTGGAGGTGGTGGCCTGACCCGCACGCTGTTTGCCCGAACCGCCACGGCGGTATCCACGTCCACGCGAAGACGCTTGCTGCGCGTGCCGGTGGCTGGGCAGCTGACGTGACTGGGCGCCCCTTCCGTGGCCACGAAAGGGGCGAAAAGCAGAGGTTAGCGGAGGGCGTACAACAGAAAGGCCCAGGGACTTGGCAGTAGCCCGTGAGTCCTTAAAACGCTCCAGCGCATGGTCTGCCTTTGAACCAAAAAGACCGACTCCATCAAAGGGCATGTCCATGAGTGTATTCTGGACATCACCCGAGAAACCAGTTGTTCTCAGCCAGGCGTGGCGACGTAGCGCCACCGTCGTCGCAAGCGATCTGCCCAGCGAGTCGGCGGTATCAAGGCCACAACGTATGGTGTATTTAGCCGCATCTCGCCCTTCCGCAATGGCGCGGGTAAGCAGTGTCTGGACCTCCTCAGAACACTGCGGCAAAACAGCCGCCACCGAATCCCACAGGGAGTGGGTATATCGGCCCAAAAGGCAAGCAGTGTTGACGGACCGCAAGCCAGCACTGGAGGAAGAAAAAGCCTTCTTCCCAAATTGGTCCAGGTGTTTGGATTCCCTATCCGGAGGGGCGGTAGGGAAGGCGGTTTGGGAGGCAGAGGCTTGGACAACCAAGCTCTCGGGGTGGGATGTTGAGAGAGAAACAAGGGGTCGCCCGGAGCAGGGCGATGGCGTCGGGCCACGTTCCTATCCACAGGAGCCCCTGTGGTGGGCTTGGACCAGGCACCCAAAAGAACGTCAGTGAGTGCATCATTAAACGGCAGCACGGTCTCCGAGGAGGAAGCCGCCGGCTGAAGCACTTCCGTCAGGAGATTAGTCCTGACAGCCACAGTAGGCAATTGGAGATGTAAGGCTCCAGCTGCTCTACGCAACACCGTTGCAAAATTAGCTCCCTCCTCCGTAGCCACGGGAGGAGACAGCATGCCAGTGTCAGGGAGGTGTCTAGACCACTGGCATCCCCAAGTTCCTCAGCCCAGTCCGGATCATACTCACACTGTTGTGTGAGAGGGTCCTCAGACCCCTCCCAGCTCTCCTGGTCCTCCTCTTGTTCAAAATATGGAGGAGGGACATTTGGGACCCAAGGTCTCATCGGCGCCGGAGCCGGCGTCGAGCGACGTCGGTCCGGCTCCATGTCCGGAGCCGGAGAGAGCCGGGGACCGACGCCGTCCGGAGCCCCGGACGGCGTCAGGAACGGCACCGGGGACATCGGCGTCGGTGGAGGCGTGGTTAGGTCAACCGGCGTCGATGGGGGTTGCGGTACCACCGGAGCCGGGATCGAGGCCGGGGCCGGAGCCGAGGCCGGGATGAAGGCTGGTGGGACAGGCGGCGCCGGGACCGGAGTCGACGGCGACGCCGGAGCAACCCCATCAGGGCCCGCGGGGCCCGAAGGCGCACCGGAGGGACCTTGAGGCCCGAAGAGGCGGGCCATGGCCGACAGGAATTCCTGTATTTCGGCCGGAGTCGCCCCGAACCCGGAAAGGACGGGTAATGCGGGGCGGCTCCATAGGCATGTCCGGGGCCGCGGGGACGATGCCGACTGGGGCCTCAGCCGAGTCGCGAGACCGGCGAGGCGAAGTCTTAGAGCGATGACGCTTCTTAGACTTTTTGTGCTTCGACTTACCCGAGGAGCGCGAAGACTTGGACTCCGACGACCGGCGGGGACTCCGCGACTGGCCCCTCGACCTCTCCCGGGACCGGGGCTTGGTGCGGCGCTGAGCCGACTGCCAGACCTCGAGTAGCTTTCGAGACCGCTCTCGCAAAGCCTTCGGGTGAAGTTTCCGGCAGTCAGGGCACGACTTCGTGTCGTGGTCTCGGCCGAGACAGAAGAGACACTCCAGATGCGGGTCTGTGATCGACATCATGCGACCACAGGCTCCGCATGGCTTGAAGCTGGGCATCCCTACGACACCTAGGAGTCGTGAAGACTCGATGAAGAAACAGTGAAAAAAATTCACAAAAAAGTTAGTAAAAAATTGACTAGGGCACTGCTCTTCCCGGATCTGCGCTTACTGGCGCGGAAAAAGAAGAACTGACGTCAGCGCGCAGGGGCGGCGTCTAAGTACTGCCCGCGACGTCATCCCGGCGATCACGACGCCGAACGCGGAGCCGCACGACGACGCCTACCGACGCGCAAGGGTACTGCTACGCAAAAACGTTCCGGATCCAGCCTGACGCCTGGGGATATTCTAAGGTAGGGAATCTGTCACTAACGTGTCTCTTTCAGATGGTCTATTTAATGCTGTGACCGATTAGTACATCAGTGGCGGTGCATAAATTCCTTGGGTCTCAGATAAGACGCTGAGCAAAAACTGCTTTGCGACCTCAAAAGGATACACTGTTCCCTAGATTCTCTAGTTGCCTCACAAAAACCTACATTGTCTCCCAATGTATAGGAGGATTCGTTTTAATGGCCATGGCTTACTAGTTAATACATCATGGGTGTTTCTCCCATTCCTCTAAAACAAGATCTAACTCTTTGTCCAATTCAGGAAACTACCAGACATCTCCACTAAACATCCTATGGCATGAACCAGAGAAATAGCTAATTAATGTTAAAAGTGCCCAATCACTTTAGAGTCTTTTTATCATTCTCGACCCACCCTATTCCACTAAAGAAAATACTTTTTAGGTATATAACTGAACAAGTATCCTCAAATGGGTAGAAGTGATTTGGCTTACAGAGTGCAAGTTACAAATTTCCAGCTTAAAACTGCTGATCCAAAGAATCTGGTAGACCAGGGCTCTCCAAATTCGGTCCTGGAGGGCCGGATCCGTGCCATATTTTTAGCTTATCCCCATTTAAATAAATGTAGCTATTTTAAAAATCTGGTATGAATCCGGCCCTCCAGAACCGACTTTGGAGAACCCTGTGGTAGACTGTAAGACATGCATTTTGTCTTCCGTGCAGTGAAACGGCAACCAATTATATCAGATGTGAACAATATGATCCATAATATATGGGGATAAACAATGAAAAATACCTCTTGGTTCTATATGGATGTATTATCTATTTGACTTTGGTCTGTAAATCATTTTTGTCACTTCCAATGTATTCCAATGTCTGGAATCCATCAGGTCTCAACTGCTCTAAAAGAAGTTGCAGTTGTCTGTAGCCCAAAGTACCATATATCTAGGCGTAAAGACACTCTAAGTCAATGAAATGTCGCATATGTCTTATTTCCCAGAATACAATGTATTTTGCAACTACAAAACAGTGGGAAAACTCAATGAATAGAAACATACAGGATGAAAGCAAATAAAAACTAGCAGATCCACCTTGCATGACCATTTCACAGTCCACTGCAAATAATTAACACATCTAGGTCATCAATGCAAGTCACTTTAACAACATGGTCTGTTTCACATGGGATGAACAGCACAGAATATTGATTATAGCTTGCATACCTGGTCATTAATCATCTGCTATCCCAATCAAATTAATGCAACAGAATGTGACTGTAATGCTGTAATATGTCCGGATGATAGGCTAGATGTGTTAACTATGGCTGAAGAGGGTCAGGAGCTTGTGAGGAACTATAAATGGGCCTGCATCTCAGTTATATAAACAGGTATTATCAGCAGATAAGGACCACTAGGTCAGTCTAGACTGACTACCTCCTAGAATGTGTTTAATAGTAACATTAGCAAACAAACATGTCTTGATCAGTAACATTTCCTTTGAAGGTGGGTATGGTTAATGGATAAGCAAACAATGTTTTATGACAATCACGCCAATGGTGATGTTGTCAAAGTCCTTTTTATGCTACATATTTTCTTTTTTTTTCCTCAGACCCCTAATGTCACAAGACTGACACAATAATCACATTTTGCATCCTGCATTCTAATGTCTCCCTTTCTATTTGCGCTTTCATGTCTTTTTTTTCTTTATTAGAAATATAGATTTGAATAGGTTATGATGGAAAGGGTTGAACTGAGGTGTCACTGGAATAATGCATTTTATTTCCTCTTGTACAAAGACACGGCTCTCGTTATAACTGGTGATCACTACAACTAAAAGGGCTACGTTTTGAAGAAGATCGCCCCTTTCATTCACCTGCCATACCCTTAAAGTGCCAAAGGAACCTTTTCTGGCCGCAGAAATTGCACTTGCTTATGCAACCACAATTCACGATGGCTCAAAGAGTGCTTTCTCTCTAGGCCCTGGGAAGACTTTCCTAAGAAATGTGTTACAAGTAACCAATGGATTGAGCAAGTCATCCGAAGAGCTGTGAGAAGTTTGTTGGTTAGGTTATGAGTGAGATAACTCAACTGAGGCTTCTTATCATGATCAATAACAAAACATACGCATAAGATAGCAGTATGATATGCTCAATCGTGTGTGTTTGATCAATTGCAGAACAATTTGAAGCTCTAGAACTTTCTGATCTGGGACCAGCAGTATGCTCTTTACCACACCTTTTGTATATCCACCTCCAGTTTCAGTAAGTGCATTTGAAGACTACTGAAAACAAAACATTTGCAATGCAATAGGTCTCACATTTGTGAGAGTTCGAGCTATTGGCATTGTAAATGACGCAGTTACTGCCAGACGTGCTTCTCGAAAGCAACGACTATAAGTACAAAGTGCGCGTTTACGCACTGCTTGCAGGTTTTCAAAACACATAAATAAAAGGCATTGTCATTTACAATGCCAATAGCTCAAACTCTTGCAAATGAGAGACCTATTGCAATGCAAATGCTTGTTCTTTCTGGGTAGCAGTGGACTGTTTTGCATTCTACCTAGAGGTATGTTTTATTGGTTTGGGAAGCATGTGCAACTGCCTTACATCTTAATATAGGAGTGGGGAGAACCGTCCTGTATTGTTTTGCACATGTCTGCATTTTGGGCTGCCTATTAGCATGCACCTCTATTGTTTTTGTAATTTTGGTATGCAGACCTTGTTTTGTTACATAATCATTATTGTTTTTGTTTTTTGGGTGTTTCAAAGTCTCATGGTTGTTTCTTTTAATTAGCAGATTCTCCATACAATGTATGCCGGCCAAATCTGGTACCATATGGAGGGGTTGGCTATACAGCTTTCGTCGGTAGCTGGTCCAGTTCAGTACTATATGTCTGGGACGGTTATGTAATTTCACTAATTGACCCCTTCACCACATGCTAGTTTTAGATACCACCCTTGCTATCTGTTGGTTTCTTTAGTTTAGAGCGTTTCCTGTATTGTTAGTTAAGTCGTCGAGGGTGCAGGCCTAGTCCTGTACTATATGCTGTGATTCGTTATGTAGTTTTGGTTGTTGTAGCGGTCGCTTATGTAAGCTTGTGGTTTTGTCTCTAAGGTGGAATTCATAATTTTGGTTAGCAGACTGCACCATATGCCACAGTTCGTTTTGCCTTTTAGTTGGTAGCTGACCAAGTCCTGTACCATATGCTGGTGTTTCTTAATGCAGTTTGGTTACCTGCTCAGGCATGTTCCATATCCCGGGGTTAATTGGGAAGTTTTGCCTGCCGGTCCTTCACTGTGTACAATGTTTGTTACTCAGTCTTTTGGTGTTTCCCGTACAATTAATTGATTCAATCTTATTTGTCTGGCTCGCAGGTGCTGTTTTTTAGCCTGCCTGTACCAAACTACGCACCAGTTTATTTTGTAGTTTTTTGGGGTGTGCTTCTCCGTATTATATGCTGGGGTTCACGTGTAGCTGGATTGTATGTTACTTCTCAGAGTTTTTAAAAAAGAATTCTGCCCATAGTTGATGCCAGTACGGTTTTTAATGTTGAGGCTCGAGTTCCGGGTGACTTTTTTTTGGTCACTGGTTTAAATGTATTAATGTTTTTGTTCGCAACCCATCGTTCTGTGTAAGTTAGGTATGTCCCCATTCTTCTGCCCACGGAGATGACTAAAGTCCTTCTCCCCTCCCTTGTGGGCAATAAACCCCTGACCCTCCCTCTCTTGTGACCCAAGTGCCCGGCACTTGCGCTTTTGCTTCAAACATCTTAAGCTAAAGTGGAGGTGCTGAGATTGCTTCAAAAGTAAAGAAATAGAAAAAAATCTATTTCTTTACTTTTGAAGCAATCGCTGCACCCGCGCTTTAGCTTAAGATGATTTAAGCTAAAGTGCGGGTGCTGCCATTTTAACAAAAGTAAATGAAAAGAAAAGGCATGCGGCTGCGTTGAGCGCTGCACAGAACAAAAGAAAGGCGTGGCTGCCATTAAGTTATCTGAGGAATGCCGCACTGGGTACATTAAAAAAAAAAGCATTGCGGGAGAGCGTGTCCAGGACAAAGCCATATAAAAAAATAGTGCTCCGAGAGGGATATAAAAAAGTACCGAGAAACAACACATGTAACAGGGGGTGTCCTCATGGGAGTTTACAAGAATAGAAAAGGCGGTTCTAAGGAGGGACTACTAAGTCTATTGACCAATGAAAAGCCACCATTTACAAAGGACAGTGACAAGAGCCAATCAAAAAGATGGGCAAAAAGTGGGCAGAGCTTCATGCCCATATCCTGATTACAGCATGTCTCGAAGAGACAGCGCAAGCGCTGCCTAAGTGAGACCTAAAAAGAGTACTTGTTATACTCTGTTATAAAAATAGAAATAGTACCTTTGAAAGATCCCTGAAGTTGCCTGGCAGGGTAAGATCCAGCTCCTCCGATTCATAATTTGTTAACACCCACGGGAAAACCGGATACTGGTTAAGATCGTTGTACGTACGCCCTGATGAAGACAAAAGATCTATTGTAAGCAATCACATCAGAAGAACGGATTTTCATGCACTTTATTATTGCAGATATGATTCAAAGGATTAAAACATATACAAGTGTCAACACAATGATAATAAGAATTGGTTCAAAATTATTTGGCAACAAAGAATCCAATATACAAATGGACAATTAAAACCTTGTTTGTAAGGGAGAGAGCACACAGAAGAGAGGCAGACACATCTACTACTGTCAACTTAGTGAAGGAACAAAAGTAATGGACTTCAGGACACATTCTATTATTCACATCTATATTTTCGTGCCTTAAATAACATGTCAATGACTCTGTGTCAATTCTAAGAGTTTTGAGCTGCTGCCTGGAGAATGTTAGAACAATGAAATATGGAAATCTAATGTAAAGTACAGAAAGTTTCAAGATAAGTGTATAAAAGGATATGTTACAGTGAAATGTGCCACTGCCACCTGCCAGCATATCTCTTCCCAATGCATGGAAACGAGACAGAGGGGGAGCTGCTGAAGACCCATGATAAAGAGCTGTCAAAAATCTCAATTCTATGAGGCTAGTAAGGCACCTTCACAGCAGTAGACCCTCGCCACCATTGTACCCCTCAAAAAGATAGCGAGCAGCAGCAAAGACAGTCATTGTCTACCAGCTGACGAAGGACTCATGTCGGAGTGGCAAAACAAATAAGGCATCTTGAAATGTTAGATCACTGTATACTCTTGGATCAAATATCTAACCACAAAGAAATCACAGAAATTGCCTTACTGTGATTAGGTTCTCCTCTCAACAGCTGTGCCGCCCTTATTTTGCGCCAACGTAATGTTGAAGAAATGAGAGTTCACTCAGCAAACTTCATCAAGCAAGGAGCACAATGGAAAAGTTTATATTTTTGTGCTCCTCAGGGGCCAGAGCCCACTTGGAAAGGCACACAACCCACATGGAGAAGTTCTCCATTGCCTGACTGCACAATTATTTGCAGGAGCCCATTGTCGATGATGCAGCACCTAATTAAGTAAAAATCAAAGACATTGCCCGATTTGTATGTAGTTTTCCAACTATGCAAACTCTGCTGTAGACTGCAGGAAAATTCTATAGATCATGAGTGAGAGTCACTACGAAGAAGTGGGAACAGGTTTGCTGTACTTGTGGGTCTGCAATATTGGTATTGACTGAAACACTGAGAGAACACATAATTTCACCTCAGAGCCCACAGGAGGTGTAATTTGTATGAATATCGCCATTGCTTGCATCCGCCAAAGGAAGGCCTGACAGACTACAAACAGCTCTGCCTCTGATCACCAAACCACCGGTAGCACTGAACGCTCGATACACCACGCAATGCATTCCTCAATGGCTATCCAAGGTGCACACAACAAAATCCTCACAATCCTAGATGTTCAAACTCTACTCAGTGCCACACACGGGCATAGCTACACGCTGCCCATTCACAGATATAGAGTCCGGTAGAGAAACTGTTGACCATGTCCAGCATAGCGCAACCAAACTTAGTACTGCGAGGGTAATGCTACAAGCGATTAGCCCTATGAAGGTCACAGTAATAGAGCATTGCGACTCGGACATTCATGAACCATGACCTTCATTCTGTAAGAAGCGAATATGACAAATTATAAGCATGTACATTAACAAAACTTTATATTCTCTCTCTGTCTCTCTCTTCTTTCTCCCGCTCTGTCTCCCTCTGTCTTACTCTCCCTGGCTCTCACATTTTGTATATCTGCATCTGCTTGTCTCTCACTATCTTTCCATGTCAGCTTGTCTGTCACTCACATACTTTGTCTATCTCTCCCTTTCCTTTTGACTCTATGTTCTTCATTTGCCTTTCCCTATCTTTCTCTCTCTCTCCCTTTCTTTTATCTCTTCCACTCCCTCATCCCATCTGTCTTTGTCTGCCTCTCTCTGTTTCTCTCTCTCCTTCTGTCTCTCGCGCTCTATTTGTGTTTCTCTTGCTCTCTCTCCCTATGCATTCCGATCACACAAACATGCGTGAATATAAGTGAAAGTAGTCCCCAGGGATGCCGACATGGAGCTGCTGCAAACATCTCACATGCTATGCGGGTTCATAAGCCTTCTATACCTCTGAAGAAGGGTCAAACCTCTATAGCTCTGCCCCACACACAAACACAGTCTCAATCAGGCACAGCATGAAAGCAGGGACTCATTAATGCCTCTGAGCAGCTCTGCTTCCATCACCCTGAAGGGAAAGATGTGCAAAAAGTGGAGAGAACAAAACACATCACCAATGGAAACTGAGGAACATGCGCAACACCGTGATCTTCACAGGAAAGGCTGGTTTCATCCCATGCAAGATCACTTTGCGGCGCATGCACCAAAGAGCTCTCTGCGAGAATAACCAAGAAAAACTTCACCCAAGGCCCAAAATGCCTTGTTGTTACTGCAGGTCAGGGCTAGCACCTCCCTTCACAGGCGAGTGCCCATACCCTACCAGCAGCCACTAAAGGAAACATTACTGAATAACCGTACACCTGCACTGGAGAAGACCGCTGCCAGTAGAGTACCACTCACACACATGGTGTGCAGTTAGGAGAACATACAATCATTCCTATGCCAAATGACCGTGGGACTTGGGCCCGAGTGGCAAAACCCACAACTTCGTCTGTAGCTACTGACTGATGGAAAGTAGCTGAAATAAAATATTACTGAATTTCCTATAATGCAGAAAATGACTGTCACCGGCATCATGGCACTTCACTGTCCATACTCTTCTATAGCAGGCACTCCATAAGCAGACTAACATAACATCTGGGCATTCAAATGCTAAGCTTCTGTAAAGAGGTTCATCAACAAACAGGTTGACCCAAAGTCCTTCTATGCATACTCTTTTTTGTTATGACATGAATTCTAGCTGCCCTAAAAATGGAGACCACTTGGGTACCAATATTTACCGATGTCTCTGTGTAAGCAATAAACTGGGAAAACTGCCCTATGTCATGATACATAAATATCCAGGCATACATCAAAGGCAAAGAGATCCTACCAAAAGACAGTCACATACCATCCATATGGGCGAAGGGGCCAAGCCCCCTCACCATTTACCAGAAAAGTAGTGTGTGTGTGTGTCAAGCTGAGCGAAGGACATTCTTCTTGTACAGGCCAGGGAACCACGAGTTAGACATGCAGCAAATGCGCAGGCTCCCGGCTGACTGAGGTGAACTTTGCCAGGCTGAGGGTTTCACAGATATGTTAATCAGATATAAAAATTAATCAACCACCGATAACAGGTCCTTACTTAAAAATGTGAGGTGGGTCAGAAAGTGCCTCACATAAGCACCATTCATGGAGCTACTGGTTGGTACTCACCAGTTGGCTCACTCTGTCATCATCGGCACTTTCCTGACAGAAAAGAATGTGACCTAACTCGTGGCCGTTCAGGTTAAAATGGTCTAAGCATGCCATTATTTTTTAACTGAGTGTGAACACTATTAAAAATTAAAGGATATGTGTGATAGATGTCCACAACTCAATTTTAACTTAAGGGGAGTTCAGTTTATCTCTTTCACATTACGGGGCATAGATGGTAGATAGATATCACCTTCATTTAAACACCTCACTCCTTTATTTATCATTTTCCATATTAGTTTAGAGTTAGGTCACATTCTTTTCTGTCAGGAAAGTGCCGATGATGACAGAGTGAGCCAACGGGTGAGTACCAACCAGTAGCTCCATGGATGGGGCTTACGTGAGGCACTTTCTGACCCACCTCACATTTTTTAAGTAAGGACGTGTCATGTGTGGTTGATTAATTTGTAAATCTGATTAACACATATGGGTGGGCATGACTAGATAGCCAGCATTGCCTCACCAAGAAGTAGGATATGATACTCATTTAAAAAGAAAAAATAAATCAAAAAATGTATGTGTTTTCTCATAACCAGATCTTTGTTTTTTTAATCTCGTGAATGGAGGGTTTCCAGGTTGTATTTCCCTCTTATGCTCCTCATTTGACAGATGAGGATTTCACAGCCCTGTGGGCATGACCTCCTCGGCCTGGCAAAAGTGCCTCAAGGCCCTTCCCCGCATGATGAGGAGGAGTGCCGCTGATTGCCTCGGACCTGGTCGCTTCAGTTTTAAGCTCTGACATGGCCAGGGCTGAGTTTCAAATAGCGACACCTAGTCACAGGGGGGGTCAGCAGCCTCAGTGACCCATCGCACTCTGTGCCGAGTGAGAGACTGCTGCCTTCCCTCATTTGGAAGCAAAAGACACACAATTGATGGACGGAATGCAGAACAAATCAAAACATACACCCCCAGTCAGGAGATCTGGGTTAAATCCATCATTCTTTTGCTCACCATGCCGTCCCAGTTTAGACCTGGCCATATGCAAATCAGTCTTGACCCAGTGCCTCATGGGAACAGTCCAGCCCGAACTGCCAAGCCAGGTCCTCCCTGGAACGGAAACAAGCATCCTAGGACTGGTTTCGGGGTTTCACCCCTCATCAGCCAGGGTAGCTTGAATCCAGTGGCACAGTGAGCCCGGGACCCACGTCTGGGCGTACCGGGCGCACTTAGGGCGAGAAAGCAAAAGACACACATTTTGGAAGGCAGCAGTCCCAACCCTCCTTGTACCTATGAGGCTTTCCTCTACCGGAGCTGCAGGGCAGGTAAGTTTTATGTTTTTCAATGTTTGGTGCATGTGTGTATGTAGAAATGTATGAATTTTTTGTGAGTGAGTGATGTGAATTGGGGAAGTGAGGGAAGTGTGGGAAGTGAGTGAGTGTATATGTGTGCGTGTGTGGATGGCCGGCCCACCCACCTCCCTGCCAACATTACCATCTGCCACTGCCAGAAGAGCTAAATATGCTTCCTTACCTACTACAGGACAATCAACCACGGACATTATACACCACAATCTACACAGAGTGCACAAAGTGCACAAAGGCTATGATTATTGCAGATTAAAAGTATAACTTTGTTTTGGGCTAGTGGAAAGGGATTATGTTCACTGTGTTAAGTGTAACCTGGGTTTCTGAAATTGCGTTTGTAAAACTGTGTCAGAACCAATTGATGAAGCAGCCATATTTGAAGACAACTTGTCTAATCAGCGTCTGGGCCTGTCACAGAAAATGCACTGTGACTAGCTGTAGCTCAGTCCAGGTGACGGTGGTAAAAGGGCGCAGTCCTTTAGGTGACTATTGTGAACCCTGACTGAACAACTTCAGAATTGAATCTTTGTGATAATTTTTTTTTGCAGCAAACACATAAGGATGTTAAATAAAGCTAGTCAGCCTGGGTAAGTGGCCATTTCATCTTTCAAGGCAAAGATGCACGTTCAGTTCCAGAGTGCCCATCGTCAAGCCCTTGGCTGCAAGTGATACACATTTTATTGGCAAATCTGCTAGTATTTGCACAACAGGCAAGCAACTGGAAAAGCGAAACAGCCCTCTAAATCTACTCCTGAATTTTGATTCCTGCACATCAAGAAAAAGACTAACCATTTGGAGCCAAAAACTATCCATTAGGAGGCAGGCAGAGATAACAGTAAAGACACCTAAGACCCTTGCAGAAAAGATAATTGTGAGCTGGGTAACTAGGGTGGAAAAGGAAAAGATAGTTGTGAAGGAGAGGGCCGAGGGCCTGCTCCTAGGTTTTATAGTATTATAGAATTGATACTAGTTGCTGATTTTACGCAAGGGTTACAACGGATAGGCTCACCCATGCCAAAGATACTACAAACTTCCTAAACAGTCCTTGAGCCAAGAGGTTACATCAAGGAGGAAGAGGAAAGATGCCAATCGGCGATTTATTTAATTTTTACGATGTGCAGTAGCACAGCCCCAGCATTACAATGCATCTCTCTCGTAGACCAAAAGGTGCTCCATAACTTTTCCCCTTCTTATTTTCACTCTGGTGCACAGTTCCCTTTGCTGATATTCTCTATTTTGGTTGTTATTGTGTAAAGTGCTCTTTTTCGGTGAACAGCGTTTATTTCGCATGCGGAACAACGCATGCCATAACAAAGCGGACGTTACAACGACCGCGTTGATATTTCGCATACTGTCACAACGCAAGTCGGAAAAACAACTTGCGTTAGTTAGGGGGCGGAAGGTGTTGGATTTAAAATCCAACACCTTCCCTAGTGTCCGCACAGACTGGAGTTGGAATAGTAAATTATACTATTCCAACATCCAGCGCCCCCTACAGCAAGTCGTGGTTCCGACTCGCGTTGTAACGGTATGCGAAATAACGCGGTCGGTGTAACGACCGCGTTGTTATGGCATGCGTTGTAAACGCATGCTAAAAAAACGTATATATTCCTCTTTTTCTTCTGAATGTGTTTGGATGTGTTTACTCTAGCCAATAAAATAATTAATTACCAATGGCACATAAAGAATTGCACATTCCTGTACCCCTTCCGGTATTTCTTTTGACGCGTTGCTGAAGTCATGTTCTGCTTATGATAATAGTACGAGTCATCTAATAGAAAATCCATCCCACTTCCATCGGACGTCTACCCACACAAGTTATAATTTATCAATTACCATCTGGAGCTTATACCATCAACTGGTTTATGCTGGGATATGTCCTTATCTTAAGCCTGTGGAGGTCTCCCATACACTAAAAAACTGTTTACTCATTGGCTCCCCATTGGATTGGAAGATCACATTACCTCTGGGAAGTATGCACGTTTTTTCCAGAGACTTTGGTCTGCTGCTGGTGCCCTGCAGATCAAAGGGAAGATCCTTCAAAGTTGTTTTGGGGTGAATCACTGAGAAAACCTCACATTGAGGCATACAATATGCAAATAAATGAGCCAGGAGAGAATTAACCTCCACAGTACCTAGACAAGGGGATCACTGTGCTCTGACACAGCCTAGAAGGGAATGTGCTCTCAGGAGAAGGAAACCTCAAGGACTCTAAATGAGCAACAAGTGGGCTGGCTTGGAAGGCAGAAAGGGGAAAGCCCCATTCCAGAAATGTCTACAGTGCTCTAGCAGAATATGCACACTTACTAGTTAGCCCTGTCAATCTTCGCAGTAGCCTCACAATATTGCTAGTTAAGATCTGAAGTTACATTCTTTCAGATTATTTCAAGTCTCCCAGCATGGAGGTGTCCTTAGAAGGACACTTGAGCATATTTAACACTTTCTGCAGTCATGGTGGCCATTATATGTCACCAAGTCAGAATGCTTGATGATCATTTGAAGATGAAGCAACAACTTATTTCTTCTGATGAGCTGGAGTTGGGAACTGCAGATGGTTAACACACTCTTAAAGAGTCCTCTTTGCTTTCTATCTCTTGTACTTGTGCTGTAATCTCTGAGCCATAGGGCTCAACATGAACACTTTGTGTTACTAGCAGTTGTAAGTGTGGTCCCTGTTTTACCCCGAGTGACATCCAATGTCTCCACCTGTTCCTTCGGGCGGTGGGGTGCTCCAACATTTGATGCATAGTAGATATCACAACAATCACTAGGGGCATAATATATGGGCAAACAAGAATTCTGATCACCGTTCACTCACAAAATGAGTGTGACACCAAAAAAAGCCATGGAAAAGTGATTGTGAACATTCGGCTGCCCTCAACTAGACCAAAGAAGGGTGGGTTAAAATCACCAAAAATGTATATCTCAGTCTTTCTTTATTCGGTTATCATACACAACCATAAAAGTACACATATATACAAAAGAAGACCCTGATGCAATGCAGAGTTAAAACACAATTGAGCGTGAGTAAGTAATGTTTTGGACTCTCTGAACGTGACAGTAAAATATGGCAATTTCCTAGACAAAGTCTAATTCAAAAAGACTAATAAAATGAAATTTGATCAATATATGTTATATGCAAAAGTGGTGGACAAACAAAAACCTCAAGGGTCCGCCATGTAAGTCCCTATCACAACGATTGGATTCTCCATAAATAACTGGAGATGCTATATAACAGGAAACATCTAAAGAGTTAAGGTTGTTTAAAAAGTATTAAAATGCTAAAAATGCTAGCCACCACGATTACAGGTCTAATCACCTTTTATAAAAAACAAATATTAAAACAATGATGAGAAATGAGTCAGCAGGGGCCTGCAACACATATCTAGACAAGGAGGAAAGAGACCAGAGCTACATATAGAATGTTCAAAAAATCATAAAGTGTGTTGTGTGCTAGAAGAGAGATTATGCCACTTGCGAAGGGTGCCGTGTGCTAACTACCGTGCAGTTCCCACCTCTCAGATGGGGGCACACTACCCTTTGGTCCAACCCCTGAAGTGCCATGATAGTGTAAAGTGCCAGTGCATGCATAACTAATGTGGTTGCTAGAGAATAGTGAGTGCCAGAGGCAACTTCCAGGCCTTGTGCCCTGGGGATGAGGACAGTTATATGATCTATCATTTCTGCAATATCGCTAGAGATCTATCTCCCTAGTGATTTTCTTTATCCTTAAGTACCACATGGCTGTCAGGAATTTACGGACAGAAAAAACGACTTGTCCACTCGTATCTGTGGTGCATATTCTGAGTACAGTAGTGCGATCCTTAAGGCCTAGCATTCTACATAGTGGAGCTATCCAGCACTGCCGTTGTTTTTTATATGCAGGACAAAAAAATAAAACATGTTCGATAGACTCAGTAGTTTCACAACCCATAAGGCATTTGGTTGATGTACCCGGCCCCTTCTTCCAGTGACAAGTGAAGGGAGCTAACGGTAGAGTGCCCACCCTGAGCTTGATAAAAAGTGCTCTGGCATGCGGGTTTCTGACCAGATCCAAGTAGGATTTGAAGTCGCACTTAAATAAGAGGAAAGGATCAGTCAAAGAGCCCAAGCTGGATCTGGAGGTGAGTTCTCCCAGGACATATGACCAATAGGCCAATTTTAGTTGCCCTATGGCATCGCCTGATATATTATTTGGGCTTGACCAAAGATCCCCCAGGCCCAGCTTGAGCAACCATGACTTTATGTGGACACACCAAGGGATCCTGTCCATGCAAGAGCCCTCTAGGAGGCTCTGGAGCCACTCTCTATAAGGCTCCAGTTATCTTGTCGCCCAGACCCTTAGCCAGTAAAGAATTGGTCTCATCGCATCGATGTCCGAAATGGATCTCAAATTTAGATATAAACGGATAGGTAGCGTAGGGGTACTCGAAGTGATTTTTAGCAGTGATTTCAAAAAGTTGTTTTCAGCTATTTCTAGCGTGTTCAAGTTAAAATGTCCCCAAATGTCCGCTCCAAAGGGGCTGCCCCACATGATTGACTCCTATAGATTTCCAAGGGGGAGGGAATGGGGAAAGATGGAGCATTATGGGCAAACCACACGATAGCCCCAGCGGATTGCCTTAATAACAGAGAGCTCTTCTTTAACTGGGCCAGCCACCCGTGTGAGTCATCTAATCGGATGCCCAAATAATCGAACTCGGTCTCTCGCTCAAGAGCTACCCCATCCAATACTATGGGCCTTCTCATTTTACCCTTTCTTTCACCAAATACCATGTACTTAGTTTTGCTGTTATTAATTCTTAGCCCGTAGTCCCTGCAATATGTTGAGAAACTATCAAGCAGAGTAGTTAGGCCCTGTGGGCTTTTTTCGACAGTAACAGGGTATCGTCAGCAAATAGCAGACATGGTATTTTTTTATCTTTGTTCTTGGGGGAGTCGTTCTCGCAGTTAGAGAGGGTATGGGAGACACTCATTAATGTAAAGGAGAAGGAGCGTGGGAGCCAGAAGGCACCCCTGGAGCACTCCTCTCCAAATCGGTATATCATCTGTCAATTCGCCCGCCATTCCCCACCTCACCCTGGCATAGTTATCTGTGTAAAGTGCCTGGATTAAAATCAGTAGGCCCATTGGTACCCCTAGCCTGCTCAAAGTTACCCTTAAGTTCGTCCTTGGAACCAGATCGAATGCGGATCGAAGATCCACGAAGGCCACGAATAACCTCCCCTTGTCCAAGTCTACGTTCCTCCATTTAATGGCTAGCAAACGTATGATTTGGTCAATTGTGCTACCCTTCCACCTGAAGCCTGCCTGGAAATGGGAAAGTGCAGACACTTGGTCGATCCAGTCCCATAACCTATTTAATATCTGGGCGCTAAAACTTTTTTGAAAATTATCAAGCCTATGCTTATGGGTCTGTAATTGCATGGAGAACCCTTATCACCCGTCTTTTGTACTGGATCTGTAATGGTTCCTTTCCAAGTATCGGGGACTGGGCCCCCGACAACATGGCATTAGAGACTGTATTTATGTAGAGTGTACAAATGTGGAATGGTGTAACTTCAAATACCTCAGATATATGAAGACTAAGCCAGACGTCGAGGTGGAGAAACATAAGAGTTAATGGACCGGACAGAAATTTCATTTTCAAAAAACTAAAAAGTTAAGGGTGGAATGTTTCAATTGATCTCACTCACTGGAAATTACTCTGGGCTGCATTCCAGTTCATACTTATTTTGCTTCCTGTGTCACTACAGCCACTGCCTAACCTTAAATAAATCAGCCTTGGTCCTACTCCAATAATAAGAGTTCTGCTCCAAATTCCAGGTCAAGCCTCCTTAGAACGAGAACATAACCAACCCCAGAAATTTGCTGGTATAGCTATTCCGCCAGTGGACCAATGCAAATAAGATAAATGCCTGCTCTCCCCCATCTCCTGCTTTGGTAGTACAAATATAATTGTGTGTGCAGCAGGCCTTGGGTTTCCACCTTTCTTAGAAAAAAAAACATCTGGGCATTTGTTTAGGTTTTGCCATTCTGGAACAGCCAACAGCTGGCAAGTGAAAAAGAATTTGTGTAAAATTGTCAGGATTCACTTATAACTTGGTGATTATCCCTCTGCTTGCTCTATTAATGTTTCTGAAATGATTTAGATAGCTCTCAAATACTTTTTAACTGCTTTCTTTATGTGCTTGCTGTTTTAGGATCCTATTTCAGAAGGAAAAAATGTACCGGATTTCATTGCATTTCCAATATTTTCACAATCCTAGACTTAACAATACAAGGCAGGGCAGTAGAATAAGGACCAGATGGCAACCCTATGTAGGCCCTTCCCACATCTGGGGCCTGGTGCCACTACATCTGCTGCACTTTTGTCAGCTAGGTCCTTGTAGGACTTGATGGTATTCATCAGAGGTGCAGCTTGAATCCTATGGCACAGAGAGCTTTGACCCAGTATGGCATGTCATTTTAGTTTCTCAATTTTGAATTAAAATAAATGGTGGCTGTGACTAGGCCTGGGCGGTGAACTCCGCTCCGTTTGCGGAGTTTGCAGAGTTTTCCACACTCTGCAGAGTTCGGGAGCGGAGTTTTTTCCTCGCTCGCCAACATTAAGTTGGAGAAAACGCGAGCAAAGAAAATCCAACGCTAGAACACCTCCCAGTGAGCTTTCTCAACGCAGGCGGTCACAGATGACCGCTACCACTTGCGTTGAGAAACCTTCTGTTCGCGTTGATGAAGCTGCCACTCAAGTAGAAAATCTACTCAAGTGGCAGAATGAGGCAGCACCCTCTTGCTCTGTAAATGGTGCCGTTCGCGCTGATTTTCCAGAGCGGGACAAACACCTGGCGCAAACGGCGCAACTTAATGCACTCCGCTGCTTTGGTCACTTTGCAGAGTTCTGTGTAGCCCAGGCCTAGCTGCGACAAGAAGCAATAGATGTAAGGGGTCGACGGTGGGAGGTATGGCTTTCGAAGCCTACTATTCATGCCCCCCACACTCAACCCCTTTAAACCCAGTCTACTCCTCGCAGCTATTATCTCCATTACCCAAATTGTAATGCTTTTGAATTTGTGTATGCTTATGAAAGGCAGTATGACGGCTCTTTATATAGAAACTCAACAAATAAGAAATCCAGAGCAAATACCTTTTTGTTTTACTTCTTCAAAAATCTTTTTAAAAAATTTTGTTTTTGGTAAACAGAGAAAACTAAGGTGATCTGCTTACTAAATGCAACTCTGCAGACAAGACCATCGATTGCAGTGAAATGCATGCAAAATGGAACCAAAATGAAAAGATTTGTTTGCAGTGCATCTTTTTTTGGGGGGGGGAAACAGGACATAAGTACATTTGTAAACCATTAGAAGGAGTCAACTTTCAACATTAAACCTCATGGGAAACATACCAGATCTTATGGTAGCTCGAATATCTTACAAAAGTGCTTTTTATTCCCCAATTTCTGCACATCGAATGCTGCATATAGAAACTTTTTTGGAAAAAGTCAAGTTTGTTGACTTTCTCCACTTTTGTTTGTTTGTTGCATGTGTAGCATAAAAGTACAAAGATTATTTCAGGCTGTCCATATCAGAGATGAATTATAGGCTTCTAGTGGTGGTGTTAGGCACCTGGCTATATTGACTGCTACACAGACACCCTGTCGGCCTGTAATACATATATATCCAGACACATATATTAAAGTAATATGTAGAATTAACCGTGGTTAACAATTCCCAGCTCTCTCTGGATTTATGGGGCTGTCTCCTTAAATGTTTCCTTCCTGATGCAGGAGAGAATCCTGGGGTACAAGACCTGGCGCTGGAAAACACAGCTTCCCTTGTTCGGTTCTTTATTCAGAAACCGGGCCTGCACTAATGAAACAAAACACTTACTTAACTTTACAAACAACTTCTCTCTACACCGACTGCTGAACAACAGCCACCATTTCTCTGCATATTACAAGCACTGGTGTTATCATCAAATTTAAACACTCAGGTTTACTGTACTCATTTACGAGCTGTCAAAAGTAAACTATAAAATGGGAGTTTTGAAAACTACATGCCAGTAAAGCATAGGACAGAAAATGTCCTAAATCAACAAACAAATGCAAGTGACTAGTTGCCAACGTAAACAATTAAAGAATGTGTTATTTTCACCTATGCAGAGAACATCTAAAATGGTATAACGTTAATTTAGACCTGGATTGTTCGTCGTGTGGGACACAGCGAGCTACTTTCAGGGCTGGTGGACCTTAGGGACACTTGTCCACCTCATTCTTAAAAGCATCCCTGAGGGAGCGACATAACATTTTTGTATAGGCACATGCATAATTCTTGCTGTGCAGAGACAGTGCTACTTAGTTCTGCTTAAGAACTGCAGTTTATTACGTGTTTGTCTTTACAGCAGACTGTGAAATTGACGGCATTTTAGTTACTACCGCTGGTAAAAAACTAAAAGGTTGCATATGAATGAATTTTTAGAATGCAGTAAAAAAAAAAAAAAGGTTGCATATGAATGAATTTTTAGAATCCAGGAAAAGAAAATCGCTTGGACAATCCACCAACCCCTGCAGAGGACGGTCGCTGAGAATTTGGTGAACCTCGAGCAATATGGGATGGGAATGAAAGGGCCAGATGTATCAAGCAAAATTGCGTTCGCAAACGCCGAAATTCACAGAATTTCGGCGTTGGCAGAACGCAATTTTGCTTAGTGGTATGTATTAAGGCAAAACTGCCTCGCAAAATAAGGAATCGCAAAATTTGCGATTCCCTATTTTGCGATTGCATTTAAGGAATCGCAAATTGCGATTCCTTAAATCCAATGTAAGAAGCACCAAAAAAGTGCAATTTGGCCTTAAGGAATCGCAAATTACCACCAACTTCAAGTTGGTGGTAATATGCGATTTCTTTGAAAAATGCACTTTTTAGCATTTTTCAAAGTGCCATGTGGCGCACATACATGCCCTTAGGGCATGTATGTGCGCCACATGTGCACACATACATATTTCAGGGGTGCAACAGGGTGTCAAAAGGACACCCTGGCACCCTTGAAATTGCATTCTCAATTTGCGATTCTATAATTGCGATTCGCAAATTGAGAATGTCTTCCCATTCATTCCTATGGGCCTCTACGCCCATAGGAATGAATGGGAAGGTATTCCTTAATTGCGAATCGCAATTTGCAATTCGCAATTAAGGAATATTAAGGAATCGCAATTATTATTGCGATTCCTACATACATAGCATTTTGCGATTCCTTAATAGCAATTCGCTAAAATTCGCTATTAAGGAATCGCAAATGCAATCCTTGATACATCTGCCCCAAAATCTTTTCACGGGCGGCTTACTGAGGCTTTTCCTGTCCTCTCCGTGCACCTCATCTTTAAGCAACTAACAAAGAAACAGCAATCCGAAAGGCATGTTTACTATGCATCCCAGAGTAATGAAACTTTTGGGTAATGAGGCAAAGTCCAGTGATTAATGATACCCACTAGACGGTGATACAGGATTTGGTCAAATTGATGGTTGACTTGCAATAATATTCAACAAAGTGATATGCATTATTATTAATTCATTTAATGGCTTTCCATTGCACATCTCAGCATGAACGTGAGGATTTGTGTTTGTTAAGTTTCAAACATCATTTAAAGAATGAGGATTTGGATTTTACAAAGACAAAACCAAGGTTTTGCTCTAGGGGTGCACAAAACCTTTAGAGGGTCGAAGTCAATATGATTTGCTTGGGTAACCCTGTACCCATAGCATGTTTCATTTCAAGTCTGCACACAAGTCCAAAACTGGTGCAGCAAAATGTGTCTTGCACTTTGCAAAGACGAGGTATCCAATTGAAACCTTTCACAAATTTTAAAAATTTTGATTACTGTGTTTAGAAATCACTAATGTGACAGTAATGAGAAAAGGACTGGTAGAGAAATAGCAATTTATTTTTCAAAGGTAGCTATTAATTTTTCAATAGTACTATTTGGAAAATTAATTAAATATTGTTAGAGAATGGTTAGAAAAAGTGGAAAAAGAGTGAAAGCAGCGCTGTGGTCAATGGAACATTGGATAGTGCAGTATGATTTAAATCAAGTAAATACAACCACGTTTTTTCTAGACAAAATTATAACCAAGTCAAAATGTTATAAATGCAAATTTTGCGTGTGTAGAATCTGTCGGTGTTAGTTTGTTGAGGTTTTGACCACAAGTGTCAGGATTTTTCTGGGGTCACCATAAGGATGGGTATGCAGCTCTAAAGGGGGGGGGGTGTCACCATTGAATAAGTGCTGTAAACAGGGTAGGGGTGCAGCACAATAAATATCTGTAGAAGAAAGATTATTGTGCAATGAGGACAAATTAGTGTCCAAGGTGAAAATCAGATTTTATTGAATCTGGCCACCACTCTGCATGAAACCTTGCTCATTCCTACACTTTTTCATCCATTCTCTACGGATTCCTCAAAATTCTTCATCATTAGTATAAAAATGTAATCTTCTACAAATCCCACAGTCAAAACTTTTTTTTTTTCTTTTTTTTTTTTTAAACAAGAGAGTCACTTCCTCGGGGCTTAAATTGTATTCTGACTTCTTCAACGCCAAGAGACAACACTTAATTGGTCGCATAGTACATGGAAGCCTCCAAACCCTGTATTAAGTCCGATCTCAGTTCTTACGCCAGTATTGTTGGAACATCACTTGTCATCTGTAATGAGAAAATGGTGCAGCACTTCAACCGTATTAAGTTATTAGAGTTGAGTTGTTATGTCACGATGCCTGCTGGTAGTCTGGGCAGGTAAAGGGCAGAAATAATACTGCTATTTACACAGTGGAAAATAGAAAGTTCTTTTCAGCTCTTCTGAACTGTTTCCTGGAATAAACATTCAATAGTCGAAAGAAGCCATTTAATGCAGGATATTTTATTTTTGCAAGGAAAGCAGGACTCTGGTTTTGAGGATATTTTATTTTTGAAAGGGAAGCAGGCCTCTGTTTTTGAAAGTTACATATTTAACTGCACATGATTTTGCAAGAAATTACTAGATGCATATTGGTTTGTTTAATTACTGACTACTTTTATTTTACATATTTGCTCATTTTTAAGGAGAGTCACAAACAGGCACTGCTTTTCTTTGTTGCTATGATACATGACTGATACGCGACAATCCTCTCCACAATAACGTTGTACAACTTGAGAGGCACGAAAATACTTCACCATTACCTATTTGTGCTTCACCATGGTGCACTTCATCAAATATTTAAATTGATGACTGAGGTCCTTAACATAAAATGTGTAGTGGAACTTCTAGGTGCGATATAGCACTGTACAACTAGATTTATATGTGCTGTGACTATGCTTTAGAAAAATGTATACAAAACACACAAGTTTTACTAATTGCTCAGTGGTGCAACAATCCACTTCAGAAATTGGCTTGACTTATTTTTCACGTCCAGAAATTGCAGGCAACCTGAGTTGTAAATAAAGTGTATATCAAAAAGAAAAATATTGTTTTACAGTTGTTTCTTAAAGAAACAACCAACTGGTTTGGATTAATATATAAAAAAAAACCTCAATAATCAGTTTTTTTATGAAAAAAAATTCTGCTTCTCTCACATTGATAATGTATTGATAGGTTCTTTAAAGTATTACATGTAGATGTTTGGTTATTTTACAATGCTGAATGAGTATCAAAGAATGCATAGTTGATATGCAGCAACTTGCTAATTTGTAAAAATTTGACATTTCCCTAAAATGCTTAAACCAATAAAAATGCATCTTAGGATACACGCATTAAATGGTCTAGGTTTTACATCTCTGCACAAACCCTAAACTGACTTACAAATGGAATATAGCCCCATAGCTGCTAAGCTGCTAAGTAATGTAATGTAACGTAATGTAACGTTACATACCAAGGAGGCGTCTTAGTGCTAGAGAACTTGAAAGAGGCGAACGAGGCAGTCAAGTACAGAATGAAATGCTATTAAGGGGTTTGCAAAATTGCAAATGATTGGTCGAATATGGGCTGGGAGTGTTCTAGGCCGTGCAGGTATGGTATGGAAAGCCTAGCATGCTTTTCTTATTTTTGATATCGTTAGAAAGGAACTGGCAGAGTGAAGCATCTGGGCAGGCTGGTAAACAGGAAAAAGATGAGTAAGAAATTTGGGCCCTAGGGAGTTATGACACGTGCACAGGCTTTTAGACCCCTTTTGGCAACTGTCAAAAAGAGCATTATGTGTTATTTGTAACGAAATATGGTCAATAAGTTAAAAATCCCATGCACATGCACTGTAGCTAAAAAATTGAGATTACACAGAAATAAAACTATCTGCCCAGACTGCACATTTTGATCTACTGTAAGAAGCATAGACTTAACAGTGGCGATATCAGCTCAGATATTAAGTGTCATTGAGGTACTGCTTGTAATTTTTAGGCTGAAGTCTCTTATACTTACAAAAAAATGAAGAAAACATGGGGGAAACATGAGGGAAATGTGTATTCAGACATTATTTTTTCCTCATATTTTAACCATGTCCACACCAGGAAAGAATGGACGGTGAAAAATGCCGAGAAATGTCAGTGAGTTGGAAGTTGGGGAAAACATGTGTTAAATTTTATATATGTTATATATTTTTTATTCTAATTTATTTTTGCATTTTGCCCTCTATCCTCCGATTTAGCATTGCAGGAAATGTTCTCCCGAGGCGGGAATATCACTGGAATTCTGACAGTGAGCCGTACGAAGGCCTCAATTATAAAGTTCTTGAATTAAACGTTCTAATACATTTAGTCTTCTGATTGCTCGCCTTCCTGCACACCAGGGGCCGTATTACACATAGAAAGCACATTTCCTGTTTGTGTAATGGGGCCAGCGCATTTAAGTGAAATACAAAGCGGCTACTTTAAAGCCGATCAGTGTTTCACAGTGTAGGCGGCATGACGAATGCACTTTCAAGAGGGGAGAGAGATCCCCTTGCAGACGGGTGCAGTGAGTGACCACACCCGCCCACAGGCGGATGTCTGGGGAGGAGGGGGGGGGGCCCATGTGGCTCTCTTTCTGCCCCCCTGAGGGCTGCCTTTAGGAGGGGCAATGAAATAGTTGTTCGTCAACCACCACTGCATATCTCTTGCAGTTACTTCCGAGATCTGGACCACGTCGGTGAGATTTCCCCGATGCTGTGCCCACTGGAACTTCAGGTCCCACTGCAGAGTCCACATACTCCACCTGGCATGCTTTACCAATAGGATGCAGGAGGCCATGAGGCCCAACAGCCTCAGGGCCAGTCTCACAGAAATCCAGGATAGAGGCTTGTTGGACTTGGCCCTTTTTGCAGGGTTATCCCCAAACTTTTTGCTTCTTCCTCCTATTTTTTTCCTGACCTGTTGATGCCATTTCTAACAAGGCTGAAACATCGGAATCATAACCTGAATATCCTGGGCTCGCTGCTCGGGAGGATAGGCCCGAAACTGCACTGTGTCCAGACCAGCTCTGATGAAAGGGAGCGTCTGAGAAGAAGTCAGGTGTGACTTCGGCACGTTTATAGAGAACCCCAGCGAATGCAGGAGGTTCGCCATAGTCTGAAGGTAGGAGACGACAGCCTGGGGCGAGGACGCCTTCAACAGCCAGTCATCAAGGTAGGGGAAGACTGACACCCCTAACCTGCGCAGATGAGCTGCGACCACCGCCATCACCTTGGTGAACACCGGAGGGCACTATTAAGGCCAAAGGGGAGCAAGGTAAACTGAAAGTGCCTGTGGCCCGGCAGAATGGGTATGTGAAAATATGCATCCTGCAGTTCCAATGCTATCATCCAGTCTTCTTGGTCAAGGGCAGACTAGACCTGAGCTAAAGTAAGCATCTTGAACTTCTCCTTCTTGAGGAAGAGATTGACCGTCCAAAGATCTAAAATGGGCCGCAACCCTTTGTTCTTTTTCAGAATCAGAAAGTAGCGGGAATAACAGCCACTGCCTACTTCTGAATTCGGGACCCTTTCTATAGGTCCCTTGGCCAGGAGACTTGTACCTTCCTCTTGGAGCAATTCTAAATAATCCTCCGCCAGCCGTTCTTGATTTGGCAGACTAGGAGGAGGAAAAGAAAGGAAAGGCAGAGAATAGCCCTCTTGAATGATCTGCAAGACCCACTTGTCCAATGTTATGGACCTCCAGTGGGGGAGATGATGGATTCTCCCACCAACTGGAATGGTGAGGTCTTGCAGAGTCCGACTAGGAGTGCTTCGAGGCTGCGGCTGCCGAGGCCAGGGTGGCCGACGACTTCTGGCTTCCATTCCTTGGTCGGAATGAGCCAGGTCCACGTCCCCGCACAACTTCTGAAGTCTGTGCAGGACGGTGGCTGGGATAGGGCTGATGCTGCTGGAAACCCCTTCTGTTGCCATGAAAGGGGCGAAAGCTAGACTGTCCACGAGGAGTAGAAGAGTTGGCCCAGTGGTCTGAAAAGTTTCAGTGCTCCGTCCATCATCTTCTTGTGTTTGCTTTGTTCCCCCTAATTTTGGCAGGGTATGCCCAGATGTGGGTGCCGTGCTCACTTTGCCATTGGATTCAAGCTTGCCTGGCTGATAAGGGTGTTACCCCGAAACCGGTCCCAGGATGCCTGTTTCTGGTCCAGGGAAGACCTGGCTTGGCAGTTCGGGCTGGACTGTTCCCATGAGAACAGGGTCAAGACTGATTTGCATATGACTGGGTCTGAGCTGAGGTGGTAAAGTGAGCTAAAGAACGATGATGGATTCAACCCAGATCTGTGACTGGGGCGAGTGTGTGAAAAGTTTCAGTGCTCCATCATCTCCTTGTGTTTGCTTTGTTCGCCCTAAGTTGGCAGGGTATGCCCAGACGTGGGTCCCATGCTCACTTTGCCACTGGATTCAAGCTAGCCTGGCTGATGAGGGGTGTTACCCTGAAACCAGTCCCAAGATGCTTGTTTCTGGTCCAGGGAAGACCTGGCTTGGCAGTTCAGGCTGGACTGTTCCCATGAGGAACAGGGTCAAGACTGATTTGTATATGGCTGGGTCTGAACTGGGGTGGCGAAGTGAGCTAAAGAATGATGATGGATTCAACCCAGATCTGTGACTGGGGGTGAGTGTCTGAAAAGGTTCAGTGCTCCGTCCATCATCCCCTTGTGTTTGCCTTTTTGGCCACTCCATATACTCAACCAGCGGTGGTTCCTCCATTAGGACAGAGGCGCGTCACCCCCCACCACTCCCTCCCACTACCAGCACAGCAAACATGACAAATAAAATGGTAATAAAATGTTTATTACCATTTTTTTTCTGTGCAGCCACCCAGAGTGTCAGGGCGGGGCCATTGCTGTTGACTGGCAGCAGGGTGGAGTGGTGGCCACTCCAGTTTTAACAGTGCATGTCACTTTGGCCGGCTGTCTTGCGACGGGCCAGTCTGACATGAACACTTTAAACTTCTTCAACCTGAGCTGTCTTAGATAGTTGGGTGGAGAGCAGACACAGGCCCCCAGTGCCTGAGGGATCATCAAGTCAGCCCGCTCCAACTAATTCTGATGCTTTTCTCATGCTGCTTAACGATATGAGCAGCATGACAGCAGCTTCCGGACTGGTTAACTTCCACCAGCTATCTCCCTTGTCCACCATGCAGCCAGTGCCCAGCCTAGATCACCACAATAGTTCACACCCCCAGCTGGTCAGTCTTTTCTATTGAAGTATATGAAATGATTTACTAAAATTGAGGTAGGCCGTATCCATCTCTATTCTTCGATCTAATTTGGTGACCTAAGAAAGAGTTGAAATTAGTCGAGCAAGTTGGTCGGGTATGACTTTCGTTCGTCCAGCACTGCTGCTTGGTGCAATGTGGAATTCTTTGTGCAGCATGCAGGTCAGGAGGCTCTGGGTAGGTGAGGGGGCAGCGTGCTGGGCATATTAATAAGGGTCAATGCAGGTACCCATCTTATGGTGCCAATTTGACAGGTATGACTTTTCTTCGTCCAGCTCTGCTGCTTTTTTTACTTGAAACTCTGATGCACTGTGGAATTCTTTGTGCAGCATGCAGTTCAAGAGGCTCCGGGTAGGTGAGTGGGCAGCAGGCTGGGGATGTTAATACGGGTCAAAGCAGGTACCCATCTCATGGGGCATGTGAACAATCTCAAGAGGGGCATGGAAAAGGGTGCTACGGCCAAACTGCGTAGAGAAGAGAATCATTTGTGACCAGCTATTGGACAGGTAAATCCGTTTCTTTAAACCAGTACGATCGCATAGAGCAGCTGGATTATGCGCTGGTAGCAGAGATCTGCATTTGACATTCAGGTCCCTGGTTTCAACCTCTGAGAGATTGCTCAGTGTGTTAAGATACCTGCGTCTGATAGAGAGATGTTGTAATGGTGAGTTATTTGAACTTGCAATGCTGTAATCAGCACTTCTGTTACTTTTATTAGCGCTTATGTTTACTTTGATTTTCCCCTGTGCACGAGAGACTGGCATCCTCACTGCTGTCTCGTGTTATTGTATTCTAAGTTCTACATAATAAACAAATTCAGAAGCAATTACCAAGACTTAAAAACCCCACATTGTCTGAGGTGGTGGAAGTGGCAAAGGGTTTTGAGAGGTTGATACGTTCATGCAAAATCCTAAATGATGAAAGAGAGAGCCATCTTTAAGTTGCTTTTCTGTTCAACAGTAATAGAAATAATCAACAGAGGAACTGGCAAACTTAATAGCAATAAAGCCAAATGTGCAAGATGTGGATCTGGCAAACACTTCAACAAATCCACTGTGTCCAGACCAGCCCTGATGAAAGGGAGCGTCTGAGAAGGCGTCAGGTGTGACTTCGGCACGTTTATAGAGAACCCCAGCGAATGCAGGAGGTTCGCTGTAGTCTGAAGGTAGGAGACGACAGCCTGGGGCGAGGACACCTTCAACAGCCAGTCGTCAAGGTAGGGGAAGACTGACACCCCTAACCTGCGCAGATGAACTGCGACCACCGCCATCCGCTTGGTGAACACCGTAGGGGCACTATTAAGGCCAAAGGGGAGCAAGGTAAACTGAAAGTGCCTGTGGCCCGGCAGAATGGGGATGTGAAAATATGCATCCTGCAGTTCCAAGGCTATCATTCAGTCTTCTTGGTCTAGGGCAGAAAAGACCTGAGCTAAAGTAAGCATTTTGAACTTCTCCTTCTTGAGGAAGAGATTGACGGTCCAAAGATCTAAAATGGGCCGCAACCCTTTGTTCTTTTTCAGAATCAGAAAGTAGCGGGAATAACAGCCACTGTCTACTTCTGAATTCGGGACCCTTTCTATAGGTCCCTTGGCCAGGAGAGCTGTACCTTCCTCTTAGACCAATTTTAAATGATCCTCCGCCAGCCGTTCTTGATTTGGCAGAATAGGAGGAGGAAAAGAAAGGAAAGGCAGAGAATAGCCCTCCTGAATGATCTGCAAGACCCACTTGTCCAATGTTATGGACCTCCAGTGGGGGAGATGATGATGGATTCTCCCACCAACTGGAATGGTGAGGTCTTTCAGAGTCAGACTAGGAATGCTTCGAGGCTGCGGCTGCCGAGGGCAGGGTGGCCGACGACTTCTGGCTTCCATTCCTTGGTCGGAATGAACCAGGTCCACGTCCCCGCACAACTTCTGAAGTCTGTGCAGGACGGTGGCTGGGATAGGGCTGATGCTGCTGGAAACCCTTAATCAAGGCAAACCTAATAGCAATAAATCCAAATGTGCAAGATGTGGATCTGGCATACACTTCAATAAATCCATGTGTCCTGCAATTGCTAAAGAATGCTTCAAGTTTGGGAATATTGGACACTTCTTGACGTCTGCAGATCACAACGTAATGTAAATACCACAGTGGAGACTACATTGGACCTTTGTCAAGACACACAGGAGAAGGAAAATGCAATTTTGATATTAGACTGTGATGATGAGAGAGACCGCCATGATGAGATTCTATCCACGTCCATTGATAGTGATTCCTGCACACCACAGAACTGCAAAATTGTTATTGATGTAGTCAAAACCATCATGTTAGTGTATTCAGGATCACCTTTTTCATTAATTTCTGAAACTTTCTTCAAAAAACATTGGAGTGATAGAAGTTTAGAAGATAACAATGTGAAAGCTTAGGATAACGGAAAATCCACCATTAATATTTTGGGTTACTTTGCGGCTTCCATTTGCTGTAGGTCTCGCACCATTTTGGGAATAATATACGTTGTCAAAAATGGTCAACAGGTTTTAGGATGGAGGCACCAAGGGAACCTAGGACTCATTCTGGATCCATCTTCTGATATTCCAGTGTATTGTAATGCCATTCATCAAGGTATTGATGGTGTTATTTCCCCAGTACAAATATGTATTTAGAAAAGAGCTGGGCATGGTAAAGGATTTTCTCATAAGATTAAACTTAAAGCTGGTGCGTCTCCTGTAAGACAAACTCAGAAATGTACCCCTTAGTGCAGACCAGAGTTCTTCAATCTGTGGGGCGCGACCCCCAGGGGGGCGCGACACCATCTCAGGGGGGGGCGCGCACTCCACACTAAGATCTTACCTTTGTTGGTATTTTACTGTCCCGCGTTGCAAGTCAAGTCACAGTAACAGAGGGTTGGAGGGGGGAGGGAGGGGAAATAGATAAGGCAGGACATGCGTTTTTGTCATGTAAAGAGCTAACAGTTAACCTTCCCAGGAGGGGGTTAATTGGTAGAGCTGGAATGCTTCAGCTGCAGTGGGAGGCAGGGTCTCCTCTGCTAAAACCGAAAGCAAACGAACAGACAGTCCTGTTCCTTTGCGTTCGATTTCATAGCAGAGGAGACTCCTTGCCTCCCACTGCAGCTGAAATGACTGCCTCGTCGTTGCAACCTCACACTGTACTTAATGAGTGTTGTCATTTTTAGGAGAACAAGGATTCAAAGGTAAAATATATTTAGTGCCTAGAAGCCACGGTCCAAAGTTAAGTAAAGCAGCTGGTAACAAGGAGCGCGATTTGCAAATGACTGTTTAATCAGATCTGGTCAGATGTTGTTCTTCAGCCCCCTCCACCAGATTAAAATAAACTATCACCTCCCATCCACGTGTGCTGAGAGGCTGAGGGGGGCACAGGTGTCCAGTTGCACTGCTGGGGTCTAAAGCGCCGTGCGGCACACACTCTCTAAAAGGCGGCCTCGGTGCACTCTGTCTAACTCACCCACCTCTCCTGACCAGGCTGTGACTGCTAGAGATAAGGCTTTCAGCAGACAGTGAACCACAAACACGAGGCTTAGGCAGAGTGCAGTACTGTGCTGTAAAACAGTGGCGAGCCGAGTGCCTCCCCGACCCCCCACCCCCCAAAAAGTACAACAGAAAAATTTGATTCTTTCACACAGCGTGCTGCATTGGATTTACGTTGTGGCATAAAACTAATGCAGCGCGCTAGGTGAAATTAACTCAGCATGTTCATAAAAGTGATCACCTATTTTAGAAAATGTTCATTTCTTTGTGGAGCTTTCTAATACTCGGACTAATTTAACGTAATTAAAAGTTTAAACGCATTTACCCCGAACACGAGTTTATCGTTTCCTGCAGCTCCACTCCAGTCATGCGTGCTATGACCTGCTGCCCGATCCCGTTTAAGTATCAATAAACCAGCCGTCACCCTGACCCACAGCCACGGGTGCAGCTACTCGGTGCCAGTGATCAGGGGTGGAAAGAGACAGCGGCCTGCACATGATTCCACTCACTTACTCCACTCCTAAGCAACCCGCTACCTTGGGGCAGAAAGTTATGGGGAGCGGGGGAATGGTTCGGGGTTATACCCCTCTGTCCTAAAGCTCTCCCAGCGAAGCTCACCACAACAATTTAAAATAAAATAACAGAACTCACCGTCCGCGCCGCCTCAGCTCCTGGCTCCCGCTGTTTCGCGTTTCCTGCAGCTATCCTCAGGAAAGCCAGTAAGCCACCCACAGGCAGCCTCCCTTCCCTCCGCCAATCGCAATGGCAGCGTTGTGATTGGTAAGGCGCAGCGGAGAGCGCCCTAGCCTGGCCATTTTCTCTATGTAGGTTGCATGCAGCAGCCTACATAGAGAAAAGGGAGAGTGCGTATGACTGCTTTGGTCGGCCCCAGGGCATCCAAAGCAGTCAGGACCCACAACAGTGGGCATGCCACTCCCCCCCTGCCCTCAAGCAGGACCGCCCACCCTCCCTCCCACAACCAGGCACTCCAGGCACTTCTACTTTCTCGCAGTGCGAGAAGCAGAAACATAAAATGGTAGTTTTAGCCTTCGAGTAGCAGAAACATAAAATGGTAGATTTACCATTTTATGTTTCTGCTTCTCGCACTGCGAGAAAGCAGTGGGGCGACGCCTCCACGCCCCAATGGAGGAGCCACCACTGCTTTCACGCCCACCCTGCACTCACAGCGATCACAATGCCCTCACACTGGTCCCGATGCACTCACACATTCACCCGCTCACCCTGAATTCACAGTGATCACTCTACACTCACAATGCACTTGTGCTGTTCACCCTGTACCTCACCCTGCAGTCACACGAGCACACTACTCAACCTGCACTCATGTGACACTTCACTCACCTGTCCCCCTCACTGCTCAATCTGCAATCTCACTCAGATAAGCCCACCATTAACCATACATTCATTCGTCCCACTCTGCACTTACATCCGCACCGAAATTCATATGGTCACCTCACACCCTGCAGTCACTCCTCTTACCCTACTCTCACACTGTTGCATGGCTCACCGTGCCATCACATGGGCACTCCTGCCACCCACACAGTGCAGAGGTTTAATGTGCCTGCTACAAAGTACATGTACCAAGCAGATCACTGAACTGAGTGTGAGTAAACAATGAGTAGTGCTATAAAAAAATGAAATGTTTGCCAGAAAGGTGCTATAGAGAGATGGGGTGCACTGTTGGTGAGTGGTAGTGAGGAAATTCATGGAGAAGGAGGAAATGGGGGAGGGGGCGCCAAAACAGACCGTTGCAATGTGTGCGACCAGTGCTAGGGCCAGCCCTGGATGGGAGTGTTAGCCCCCACCCGAAGTTCAGGACTAGTTGCGCCCTTGTAGACAAGTATGGGCATGTCATGCCCCATCACGGTTTTCGTCTTAAATTACAAAAAGACATATGTACATGCACTGCAATCCAGCCTTTCAGGGGGCACCTTGATAGAGGCAGCTCTGTTTTTGCCCTATTGGCCTGGAATAATTCCTAAACAGATTCTTGTAAATACTGTTTTGCTTCATTTCTTTTTAATGTGATTGATGTGAGAGAGTCTATTACTATTTGCCGAGAAATGTTTTTGTTTCATGCAACAACCATAAAAAAGTTTATTTTAGATCAGAACGGGTCCTCACATATGAGAAATTGGAGGATATCCCAGATATTATTCGCTGTAAAATTAGTGGGCTGCTGCTTTTTACAACAGTGAAAACACACATCACTATCTCTGAATATTAGATGTATACACTTTTAGAATTTCGACCATAGCGCCTGTGCACCGTTAGTACCCTGGCTAAAGAGGGTATGGCAGAGCTGGAAGTGAATCATTTAATCTCAAAGCTGTTCTGAACAGGGGCCCCCAAAATAGTATTGGCCCATGGCACCCAAAATCCTTAACATGTCCCTGCCACCACAAAGTCTGTCAGACAACATTGCTCTGAAGTAAAATAGGCAACATCATTAATTTATTATCAGTTCTATTTTTTTTAAACATAAGCCCGACGTGTCCTAAACCCCCACTGCTTCAGGCAAGCAACTTATCGTACCACTAAGGAATTCTCAATTGGGTGTTCGTTCAGCGCCCTCTCTTTGGACTTTCACCTGTCTCTTCGGATCCATAACTGGTTGGTGGGCAATTATCCCATTATAATGCTGCCTAAAACATTTGTTAATGGTTTCTAGAGAAGAATTGTTTCTCGTGTACCAACTCTGAGCTAGGGAGTGCTCGAAAAATCTGATAACACGGTCTCCCTTACAGTCACTGTTTTGGCTGAAAATGTCTGCAGAATATTCAGCTTTGAGAGAAACTGCTATCAAAACTCTCTTGCCTTTCAGCTCATCCCATTTATGTGAGATCGGGTTCTCAGCACTTGCCGTATTAAAGACTAAGTACTGTTCAAGACGGGATGTGGAGCACAACCCGAGGATGGCAGTAGCAAAAATCCATCCACAGATTGACAGTCTATGTGGCTAAAAACAGGCACACCCGTCACATTTATGTTGGTGGTGTTATTATTAATCTATGTCATGTGTAAAATAAAGCATCCTAGTAAAAACAATTTGCACACATTGTATCTTGGAAAATTGTGTTTTGAGCTGTGTAATAAGCCTCTGTCATTTCACCACACCCACTCACAAACCTGCAGTTTACTAAACACTCTTATTGTGTTGATTATTTGCTGGATATGGCCCGTGATATGCGCGTGGCGGTCGATTATATACTGTACCAGATTCCAGAAATTTCTGTCAGGTAGTGGGGGGGCCCAACATCTAAAGAAATTCAGCTGGGGGGGCTCAACCTACAAAAGTTTGAAGACCTCTGCCTTAGCGTAAGGCAAGATCTCAGCCCTGTACTACAACAGTTGTTAGAAAAAGGAGTAATTGAACCTGTCAATTCATCTGAATGGGTGTCCCCCATTGTATTAGTAAAGACAAAGTCTGGCTCTGAAAGGTCATGTGTTAATTTGAGGTCTCTAAACAAACAGATCATTGTTGACTGTCATCCCCTTCCTAAAATACAAGAACTTTTGGCGCAACTAGAGAGATGCAAAATTGTTTACCTCACTAGAACTCAAATCTGCATATCACTTGATTTTACTGGAAGATGGATGCAGACACCTTACCACGCTTATGGGGTTAAGGCATTTCAAGACAACATTCTGGTTTATGCGGACACCACAGAATTGCACAATTCATAGTTGTCAAAAGTATTACAAATCCTACAGGAAAAACGGATGGCAACACAAATGGAGAAATGCAAATTTCTCACTCACAAGTCGATTATTTGGGTCACACCATATCTGCCAATGGAATCTCACCTAAACCGTATTTAATCCAAGCTATGCTACGCACACCTAGTGACAAAGTTCAAGTATCATCTTATTCAGAGTTGTGTGAGTTGCACTCCAGGTTTGTGTGTAGGTTTTCTTACATAGAGTTACCCTTGGAAAGTTTTCTCAAGAAAAGAGTAAAATTCATACAGTCTAAGATATAACAGGAGGCTATTGTTAAGCTCAAAACCTCAATTGTCAATGCCCTGCCTCTAAGTCCTTTTAATCAAAATGACAATGTTATTTGTATATTGATGCCAGTTCTGAAGGACTTGGAGCTATGCTTAATCAGAAATGTCAAGGTTTGGAAAACACAGTGGCCTTGGCTTCAAGACCCCTATCCAGCTCTGAATCCAGATACTCCACCATTGAGTAGGAGGCTGTAGCCTGCAAGTGGGGTGGGCAGAACATTTAAAAACGTACCTGTGGGGGAGGGAATTTACCATCAAGAGGGACCATGAACCTCTATTAGCATTACTTAACAGTAATGGCACAGGTAGAGCGTCTGCCCATTTGGTCAGAATCCTTTCCAAAATTTCTGAATACAATTTTCATGCAGATTCAAGGGTCATGCAACATCGTTGCAGATTGTCTTTCGAGAATATCAAATGCCTCTGCAGGGTTCTATGCTGAATTCATCTAAGAATGTGTAGTTGCAGCTGTAGATGATGTGTTGTCTGTTTGTGGCGGTGAGTTATCGAAAGAAACATGGATAGAAAGTTGCCAGGAAGATGATGAATTAAAAACAATTATTGAGTTCACCAACAAAGGGTGGCCTCTTGAGAAACGGTTATCTCATCCACCTGCAGATTTTGTGGAAAGTTAAGGAATCCATGTCAGTCACATGGGACATAGTATTAAAGGAGGAGTGCGTTATTCCTCCTAAGGATATTCGCCACATTATCATTAAGTTTGCACATACGGGACATTTAGGAGAGACCCTCACAAAAAAATGAGTCAGAGAAGTATTTTGGTGACCTTATATGGACTCACAAATCTCTGGATTTTTCAAGCATTGTTCTGTATACAGTAGCGCAGACAAAATCGCTAGTTACAAATAAAGTTGTTCCCATCAGTTTGTATTTTTCCAACAGACCTTGGCACAAGTTAGCTTTGGACATTCTGGGGCCCTATGATAATCTTTCAAGATGCAAAGTATATGCTTTCGTTTTGATTGACTATTTTTCAAGATGGGCAGAAATAAAATTGGTATCCCAGCCTACATCTAACACTACCCTACAAGTTTTATGTGAATGTTTTTACAAAGAGGGTTTGCCTTCCAGTATTGTCATGGATAATAGGAAACAATTTACCTCTTCGAAATTTAAAAAGTTTATCAAGGATAATGGCATTTTATACTTGAAAACATCCCTTTACTCACCCAATATGAATGGTTTTGCGGAAAGATTTAATAGGGTCATAGTTGAAGCTATGCTGGCGGCTTTAGCCAACAAAGTTGATGTCAAAGAGTTTCTTCCAGATAAAACTTGGGCATATAATTATTCTCCCAATTTGGGCACAAGAATTTCCCCATTTTCGATGCCTATAGGCCGCATACCACGGACTTCACTCACACCTTCTTGGATCAAGAAGGATTTACCAATTTTAGATCTCAAGGAAACGTATGGGGTAGCAAAGAATAATGCTGAGCTAAGAAGAATGGGATGGCCAACAATTGCCTAAAGTTAAATTCCGACAAAACGGAGGTATTGATTTTTGGTAAGCTATATCCTGCCTGGTCCTCCACTTGGTGGCCCACCAATCTGGGACCACCGCCTCCCACGGTATCGAAAGTTAGAAATCTAGGGGTCATATTCGATGACAAACTGGCTTTCACATCACATGCCAATACTATTGTCTCGTCATCTTTTTACACTCTCAAAATGATTAAAAAACTCCTACCCTTTCTTCCATCAAGTGCCGGAAAAACCCTCGTTAGCACCCTAGTAATGTCAAGAATCGACTACTGCAATGGCCTTTTCATTAACGCCCAGAAAAAGGTCACCAACAAACTGCAGATGGTGCAGAACGCGGCCGCCAGAATGATAACTGGTACCCCCAAGTATCAACCGATCTCAAAGGTAGTTCGAAAACTTCATTGGCTACCTATAATTAGCTGCATCAAATTCAAGGCTCTTTGCATTGCCTTCAAAGCCATCCACAAAACTGGACCTGACTTCTTGAAGAAGGCTTTCTGTGTTTACACTCCCAACAGAACCTTGCGTTCCTCAACGGCCAACCTTTTGATGGTCCCTCGCACTAAAAAAGTTTCCTGGGGTGACAGAAGATTTACTATCGCGACTGCTAAATTATGGAACACCCTCCCTCGGCATATTAAATCCTGCCCAAACCTACTTGCCTTCAGGAAACTGATAAAAACCTTTCTTTTTAATCAATAAGCACCCCACCTCTGGCTAGATCTTCTACACAGTCCTCAGCGCCGAGACACCCAAGGGTATTTGTGCGCTCTACAAATTGCTTAAATAAATAAATAAAGAAGATCTAAGACAGTGAAACATGATAATTCAGACAAATCTAAATATTTCAGCTCCAAGTTATTTGTGGGTGATTGTGTCAAAATTAAACTACATTATCATGTCAAAAAGGTGAGTCTAAATTTTAAAAACCAAGCAAAAATTGTTAGGATGGGGAATTCCTCGGTTAAACTCAACAATTGATCCTGGTGGAGTAAGAACAGACTTGCCAAAGTTGATGAAGGATTATTAGATAAAGTGTGTAACAACAATAGTAATGATGATACATCTGTAATTGACAGTGATGTGCATCCCTCTTCACATTTTCTTCTTTTTCAGTTCCCAATGTCACGTTGCCCCTTGAGAGCTTGTCTCCTGATGTAGGTGAATTTTTTCAATCTGCGGGTGAAGGGGCTAAGTTGTTCTAACAATTAATTAGAAGAAGGCAATGTTTTTAATAAAGTAGATGTTGATTCAGGTTCGGACATTGAACCCACTGAAATCACCACTTCGTCTACTTTAGAAAATGATTATGCTCAACCTAAAGAGCATATATATTCATGTACTGACGTCCTAAGAGAGAGACTGTAACACCTAAGAAATTTTCAAATTTTACTTTAAGTTAGATTTCTTGTTTATTTTATTTTGTTTTTGATTGTTTCCTTTAGTTTTCTTTTAGTCTATAGTAGTTAAGTTTATGTATAAAGGAAGGAGATATGTTTTAATGGTGAGTTATTTTAACTTTCAATGTTTGTAATTAGCGCTTATATTACTTTTATTAGCGCTTATGTTTACTTTGACTTTCCCCTGTCCACAAGTGACTGGCTTCCTCGCTGCTGTCTCGTGTTGTTGTATTCTAAGTTCTACATGCTGTTTCAGAATTTTTAAGTTTAAGTGTCTGGCAGTTGGATACTGGCCAATGCTGTGGTTTTTCACTCACCTCCGCTGATGGGGACAATTGTACCATTAAAGTCTTCTTTGACCAATGTTGCAGTCCATCATACTTACCACAGATGCGTATGTAACATGCGAGTTCCTGATTGCAATCCTAGTAAGTTATATCATGGATGTTAATGTGCTTGCCTCAGAGAAGCACACACCTGCGGATCATAGTTTAGGATGCAGTAAGCCAGTTCAACTCGCTGCTGTCTCGCGTTGTTGTATTCTAAGTTCTACATGCTGTTTCAGAATGTTTCAGCTTAAGTGTCCTACAGTTGGATACTGGCCAATGCTGTGGTTTTTCACTCACCTCCGCTGATGGGGGCATTTGTACCATTAAAGCCTTCTTTGATCAATGTTGCTCACCCCACCCTGCTCCTTGTCCCCGTCTTCCCCGCCCCTCCTTCCGTGAGGTATGACACACCATGCACCCTTGTATTCGGATGAATACATCATAAAGATTTTGGAAGGACCCTCTCTCGTCTCAGAAACACCAGAGACCCCTAGCCTAACAGAAGCTCTATATTTCACCAATTAGAGAAATCCAAAAAGAAACTAATCAGACTACAACTCATGGTGCGCATGTTGACAGAGTACTTAAAGACAGACACAATACCAGTTGGCCTACAAGTACGTAACATTCCCGGAGTCTTCACTGATAATAAGAAATATCTTACTGGCTTTAGTTACATTGAGACAACTTGCTCGAGACACTGGATGGTCTTAGGCATTGACATAGCGACAGAAGAAATCAATAAACTTCAGGTAGAAATAGAGAATATAGAGAAACAAATAAAAGAAAATAGCTCTATCACAGAAGCAAATACCCTGCTGGAAAAAGTAGAAAAAACAATTTCGGAATCCCACAAGATAGAGCAAAACAAAAAAACAACGAAGGTGAAAAGAGACGTTAAAAGTTATAAGACTGAGAGAACCTACCCATATCTGGTAGAGGATTTTTATGTGAATCGAGCATACTCGGCACCTCGAGCGCAGCGCCCTTGGGGTTGATTCAACAAACAACAAAACATTGTAGGGTTCTCTGACACATCCGCCAAGTCATCTGAAGACTCAGGCGAAGGCCCAAGCACCTCTAGAAACAAGAACACTAACACCAATTTTTTAGACAAAGACCAGGGACGCCAAACCAACCGCAGTAAGAACCGCCCCCCCCCCCCAGATGGTACAGTGCACCTGGAGACAGAGAGACGAGACAGAGATATTATCAGTGGTGAATAGGGTCACTCCACCCACACACAATACAGACATAATCCTTGCGACCAACATGTGAAACATGACTGACCAGAAGACCATTCCGATCTTCAAACTCTCCAATTGCCAACTCTCGGAAATTGCATTGCTTAGCAAAGGTCTGTCCTTCGTCCCAACTGTAAAACCCAACTTCCTGGAATTACAGATCGAACTACTTCGTTTTTTTAGAAAGGTGCGCCTGCAAGCTTTCTTCCTTGATAAACCGTATGCACCACACGCAGCATACACATCGTTTCGCCCACCTTCCACGTTCTCCCAACCCAGAACAGCATACCCACAGAGATACAGACCTTCGAGAAACTTGTCCTAGAAGAAGTCATGGGCTTAGAACAAAAACACAGGTTTATCTCATATAATCTCCCCCTACAAGAGAAATATGCCCTATTGAATTTGAAACAGAATGAAAAAGTGGTTATCAAACCTGCTGATAAGTGGGGTGGAATTGTACTCCAGTTCGTAGAGACATACAAAGCAGGAATCCAGAAACAATTGTCCAGCACTGACCACTATGTAAGACTCACATCTGATCCCACAAGAGAGATACAGACCCTTATTCACGACATTACGGAAGAAGGCAAATCAAAGGGGTTCCTTAGTAAAAATGAATTTCTATAGTTAAACACAAAATCCCCTAGAACACCTGTGATTTATACCCTCCCGAAGTTACCCAAAAATGTTGAGACCCCACCTGGACGGCCTATTGTATCCGGGTGTGGCTCTATTCTAGAGCCCCTTGGCCGTTACGTAGATCACTTCATTAAAGACTTCGTCCCCAACACACAGTGCTATATAAAGGACACCATGGCCATGATTAACTTGGTTGAGGAACTTTCATTTGCCCCTGTCCAATGCATACTTTGTACCCTGGATGTGGAGTCATTATATACCAATATCCCGCAGGATGAGGGGATTGGTGTTATCCAAAACATTCTTAACTCAAGACCCCGCCCACACCCGGTCCCCACTCCATTTATTCTACATCTTCTTAAAATTTGTCTGTCCCGCAATTTCTCCGCATTCGATGGCATGTTTTACCAACAAATCTAAGGGACTTCCATGGGCGCAGTTTTCGCGCCCAACTTTGCCATCCTATACATGGATTGGCTTGAAACCAACAAGATTTTGTCCGCATTCAACCCATTTGCCCCTAGCGTATTGGAATGGAAAAGATATATAAATGATATTTTTAGGATTTGGAAGGGACCAGAAACAACCCTGCTTCTATTCCTTGAATGGCTCAATGCCCATTGCAATGGTCTCAAATTTACCTTGACACACAGCAAAAAACAGGTGTCCTTCCTTGACCTACTAATTATATCCGAGGAGGACAGGCTCTACACTACTCTCTTCCGTAAGCCCACTGAGAAAAACACCTTACTTGCTTACAATAGCCATCACCCACGTGCCCTGCGAGATTCCTTACCCTTCTCGCAATTCACCCGCATTAGACGGAATTGTTTTCTTAAAAAGGACTATTTTAAGGAAGCACAAACCCTCTCGAAGAAATGGATCAATAGAGGCTACTCCCGTAAACTTGTCAAGAATTCACTCAAGCGATCTTGGTACTGCCCTAGAGAGACACTCCTGACTCCCAAATCTAAAAACAATGATGAGCGGATGGTATGTGTTACAACATTTTCTCCAATTTCAAATTCGGTTAAAAATTTATTCTAAAACATTGGTCAATACTCAATGCCGGAAAACTGACACTAGAACGTCCCCTATTTGCTTTCAAGAAAAACAAGAACATAAAAGATCACTTAGTCAGGGCAGCTTTAGCCCCCCAAAAAACCTCACAAACACTTACTGAGATATGGAGCCTCCTGCCCACACTGGGCCACTATCGCTGTGGAGGATGTAGTGTTTGCCACCTGACCACTGAAAGTAAGAAATTTGTTTATGGAAGCATTGATGTAACCTTAAAGCATTTCTCCAACTGTAACACCCATAATGTTGTATATGCAATTACATGCCCATGCAATCAAATTTATATTGGGCAGACCACACAGAAAATCAGGATCCGAATATGTTCAGCACCGGAGCAGACAGATGCCAAATACCGAATGCACCCCTGGTAGAACACTTCACTAGCTAAGGGCATACGGAAGACGACTTAAAATAGCAAGTAATGAACGTGATCCAACCACCGCCCCGAAACACTGACATCAGTGGAATCCTCTACAAGGAGGAACTTAAATGGATCTTACGTACCAATAGTCTCCATACTGGACTGAACCGTATTAGAGGACTGGACCAACTTGATTTGAATAATATATCTCGTTTTCCACCAATAATCAGTATGATTCTTTCTGCGGCCTCGGCTCTCACTGTTTAGCGTTAGTTATTAGCTAAGCAATGCTTGCGTCTGAGTTAGAGTTACTTAGAATGTGTCAACTGACTTCGCTTACAAATAATTTAATTAATTGCTGAAACCATTTGCTTTAATCATATGTACATTAAGTTATTTGTACTTTGGTCAAGCGCCAATGTTGTTTTTTCACCGCTGTATAATGTCGCCACAATTTATTTACATATGTGATGTCTGCTCGACTGTTGATTCCGACAATATTTCTCCCCCCCTCCCCTCTCTCTCTCCACTCTCCTACCCCACTTCCCTGCCTTACTAAGGCAACTTCTCAGGCATTCTGATTCACTTGTCCTGATGATGATCCCATAACCGCTGTTGGGGATCGAAACGTCGTCGACAACCACATCTTAACTCCAAACTTTTACTCATGATTGATGTGGAGCACAAGATGTTCTTTTAATTGTGACTACTGTAATTTATGTATCACCAAAAAGTCACTTTGCAGTTATATGCCCGAGGTCAGGAAATCTGTTGATTTCCAGAACCCCATCACTTCCTGCTCACTTTATGATACTATATGTTGCTTCATGTTTATTGAATATGTAAATAAATACAATACCTTCCATTTGGACAGTAATATACCCAACTCGGATTGTAGTTTTGTGGTTATGGTTTTGTATTTTCCTTGATAGGGACTGCTGTCTCTAATAACATACTGCTACCCTTGGTCCCTCCTGATTTACAGGGTCCCCTTGTTCTTTGTTCACACACAATGTTGCAGTCTGTCATACTTACCACAGGTGCGTATTTAACCTGCGAGTTCCTGGTTGCAACCCTAGTAAGTTATATCATGAATGTTAATGTGCTTCCCTCAGAGAAGCACACACCTGCGGATCATAGTTTAGGACGCAGTAAGCCAGTTCAACTGGCTTGCAGCAGAGAACCATGTGTGTAACCTACAGCTGATAAGTCAGTCTGAATACCTTCCTCAGAGAGCTAAGAGCCTGCTGCAGACTTTTCAGTGTAATTTGTAGGTAATGGGTTCAAATCTCAGGGCGATAATCTGGGATTTATGCGCACAGGTTCGTGTGCAAGTGGAAGAACTCTGTTTCCAATTTCAATACTTTTCTCATATTTTTCTCCCATACAAAACATCAGATACCTGAAATGGGATACGTGACCTACACACTGATGCCTGAAAAATTTGCATGAACTCACTGAGATGGACTGTGGGACTGGAGCAGAGTAGGTAAGTACGCTATTTCTTTTTTAATTAAGTCCATTTTTTTACCCATTTACAAGCAGCGTGAGAAAGTCGTGCATCCTTCAGCCTCAACTCCAGAGCTCTCAATCATGGCCCTTTACAAACATTGTCTATAACAGACCGTGATTGAGAGTTTTGGGGCTGCTGGCTTCGCAGAGTGCCTGTAAGTGGGTCAAAATATTCACATCACCACTTTCAAATATAAGCAGCCGCCACTGTACTCAACTGCGGTAATAAATAGCATATTACACTCTGCATTTCTACATAGCATATAAATCATTTAAAAAAAATCAAATACATATATACATGGATGTTTTCAAATTATTTACTAACGTTTAGAAGGAAATGCAAGAATGAATACAAGGTTTTTGGTAGTCAATTCCCTGATTTAATTTTAATGCCTGCACTTACTACAGGTACATCTGTGACATTCCGTAACAGCTGCTAATTTTCCACCAACCAGGCTTATGAAGATTAGTGTCAAAGGATGCATATTAAATAGTGTAGGCTCCTGGCGCTAATCTTCTGAAACAACAAAGTGAAGGCAAAAGGGAACGGCTAAAGATCGGATGTTACTTCGTTTAAAGAAAGCTTTTTTTAATTAAACAATCTAATTTAATGTTTTTATGGGGCACTTTAGTTTTAAGGGTAAGGTGATCCAGAGACAGCTGACAAAGAAATTATAACTGCAAATCCTTGGTGAAAATGTTAATGACAGCAAAATATTGTTTAATGAGATGATTGCAGCATCTGGATTAACACTCTTTAAGAGCGATGTCCCTGTGCTTGTCTGCTTCTTCACACTTTACAGACATTTTGTCATCTCTAGGTCATTAGGAAAGAATTTTTAATGATTTTTCGAGAAGCATGCAGTTCAAGTTACATCTAATTAGATGACAATAATAAGCCCAACACATGCAGCAGCTAAATATATACATAATTAGCCAGCAAAGACTTGCACATTACACACTGAAAAAGAGGAAAATGCTAAATAGGAGAAAGAGGGGAGAAATCTTTTCTGCAATAATTAGTCGGCTGAACGCAAAATGCTCCCAATCCAGTGTAAAGGACGTGCTTTAGCAGTGCAAAAGAGAAAGGGATCATTATTTGCTAATTTATTATGTCAATGTTCCTTTAACAATATATAGTATGATAATTATCCATTATCTAGAAAATGAATTCATCAACTCACTGATATCCTCTCAAGATGAAACAGAAATGTAAGAATTGACAAAACTGAGGGAGGGAGAGAGAGAGAGACATACCCTTCCTTACATACAAACACAAAGGTTTGCAAACGGGCACAAAGTCATGACTGATCTCTGTGAAGATATGGTAGAGATAATCTTCAACATCTCATCATGACTGAGGGATAAGATAGAATCCCTTCTTGTTTTTTTTATTTAAAAAAAAAAGGAGGTAGTGGAATGAAAAAAAAGAATATATATTTTTATGATTCCGAAATAAACAGATTATCTATCTAAGCTCTGGCCTTTGGTATGGCATATCGGGATGGGACACACACGCTTTTGTGGGCGCAGTCATTAACAGAGGACATTTTTAAACCCCATGGTGGCAATGTGATGGGGAGAGCAACTGTGGCTTTGATGACCAAATAGTGTCAAGAGATACCTTTCACTCTTCCCTCCCTCCTAGACACTGGAAGACACTAAATTTTCACACATGTGAATTTTTCCCTGAGAATGGCATTCAGTATTCACAGGGAATACAAGCTCCTCCCTTCTCCTTTAATGGTGAGAGTGCATATTTGTAGAAATACACTCAAGGCCCTGGTCTCTTAAAGGGGGCATCTATTGAATGATGTCACAATAGATTTCACAACCCAACCAGAGGTCATCAAACAAAGGAACATTCCAGAATCCCTATTGTTGGTGATTGTTAATGAAGTCATATTGGGAAAGTTGACAAGTTTTAAACATTTCACTGGAGAGCCTCTTTAATGTCTTTGCGATTTTCATTGGTTGTGGCTGATGGAGCAGGAAAAATAAAAAATGTAACCCCTAACAAATTTTATAAATTATTAATAAAATGTTCGTTTAAATGTATTAATCAACACTGTATGTGTGGGAATGGTAACATGCCAATGTATGTGCTAAATAATCTATTAATGGATGTCCGTGTGTCTAATTATAACATAAAAATAAGTGCGTACTAATTGAAAATAAATGCATGTTTTTTGCTTCATAGAAATAAAACGTGTCGTTGCAAAAACAATAGTGATGGTAAGTAAGGAACAGCTTAAATGTTGCTTTATGCTAGGTAATAACTAATTGGGGTACGTAGATGACGGGAGGGAAACGAAAGGGCTATTTTTCTCTATTTTAATTATGTTTTGTTTGCCTCAAATTAGTGCTTCTAAAGTATAACCGAGTGGCGAGATAAAATGGCCGCCAGTGGGAAAATGTGCGCAGGCGCAAGGGAACACATGACACGGGATGAAATTGGAGAAAGCTCAACCTCGTGGTGTAACAGAGAGGCTAGGATGCAAGAAATGGTCAAGGCTGATGTGACCTAATTGAACTGATAGTGTGCCGTGATGATCAGCAGGAGTCCCGTGGGAAACCAGTTTAAGAGAAAGGACAATGACTGCGGAGTTCTCGAATGTATCGAAAGAAGTTACAAATGAACTGATCGAAGCGGACGAAAACATGTTTGAGCGTATGGGAAAGGAAATGATCCAAGGACCATTGAATCCAAGAGAACTTGATTAAAAGAATGAATATGATGACATGCATGGACCAATGGAAGAAAAGCGTGATATTAATGTGCAACTATTAGTTAGTAAAGTTAGAATTAGGGTATAAGAGGGCCTACTCTTAGTGGGAGGGGGTCAGTCGCGGTTGCAGTCACAGTCAGGAGAGGAGTTGGAGAGTCGTGTTGGTGGCTTCCAGTGCTGGGTGGTCCTGATCGATCCCTTACTGAGCGGGAGATGCTGAAAGACTGTTGGATGAGACGGGTTGCAGGTATTGTATTGTATTGTATTGTAATTGCATTTGTATAGCGCTTACTACCCCTGACGAGGCGTCGAAGCGCTTTTTCGGCGAGTAGCACGCTACTCCGGGACCCATAGAGGATTAGTGTTGAATTAGTATAGTGAAACATGCAAGTAAATTTTAAGTGGTGGATATGTTAGTCAGTTATTTGGATTCAGAAGGATAGCGGAGGGATAGAAGAGGGAAAAAAGGTTTGCATATATATAGCGCTTCTAACCCCTGATGGGGTGTTGAATTGCTTTTTTTTTTTAGGCGAGTAGCACGCTACTCCGGAAACCCATAAAGGATTAGTGGTGAATTAGTATGGTGAAATATGAAAGTAATTTGAGTGGTGGATATTAGTCAGTTATTTGGAGTGAGAAGGATAGTGGAGGGATAGAAGGGAAAGAAAGGTTTGCATTCATATAGCGCCTGTTACCCCTGGTGGGTGTTGAAGCGCTTTGTTGGCGAGTAGCACGCTACTCTGGAACCCATAAAGGATTAGTGGTGAATTAGTATGGTGAAATATGAAAGTAATTTGAGTGGTGGATATTAGTCAGTTATTTGGAGTGAGAAGGATAGTGGAGGGATAGAAGGGAAAGAAAGGTTTGCATTCATATAGCGCCTGTTACCCCTGGTGGGTGTTGAAGCGCTTTGTTGGCGAGTAGCACGCTACTCTGGAACCCATAAAGGATTAGTGGTGAATTAGTATAGTGGAATATGGAATTAGTGAAGTGAACATGCTAGTCTGTTATTTTGATTGAAAAGGATAGTTGTGGGATAGAAGAGTGAAGGATTTCTTTTTGTAGGTCATAGCAGTAGGAGGAGGCTTTTTGATGAGTAAAAAGGGTTTTTGGAGGGGAAGAGTCAGAGGGAAGAGTTTAGAAAGGTTTGTCTTGGGCATTGGTACAGTAAAGGAGGTGTCAGAAGATACAAGGAGGGGTAGAGTAGGAGAGAGTCAAGAAAGGGTTATTTTGGGGAACATAGTAGTGGTATGGCGTTTGCGATAAATGAGAGAGTGGGTGTAGAGGATATAGTGATAGATGTATAGGGTGAGATAGGGTAGTGAATTGGAAAAAGTAGTAGAAAGAAGTTTGAGATGAGTCAAAAAGTTGGGCTAGAAGATATATTGAGGGAAGTATAGGCTGAGAAATAGGGTAGTGCATTGGAAATGCTAAATTAGAAGAAAGTGATAAATATATAGATCCATAAGTACATTGAGAGTATATAGATGCATAAAGGAGGTAAGTATATGCAGATTAAAAATATTGATAGAGGTAGCGGATGTGAAATAGGGTAGTGCATTAGATATGCTTTTTCAGGAGAAAAGTAATAGACACATTAATTAATGGGAAGATGGGCAGCATTCCTGGCCCTGGCCCGTCTCGAACAGGCTCAAACAGGCACTCACCCTTGTCCTCTCTGCCCTTAACAGGCTCAAACAGGCACTCACCCTTGTCCTCTCTGCCCTTAGCCTCCGACGCCCGGGCTGAGACGCCCTAACCCTGGCCTTTGATACCCCTAGTAATCAGGTGACCCCGTCAGCCAATGGGAACCCTAGCCCTAATACTATCCAATCACAACACTAGCCCTAAAAGCTAGAACCAATAGGAGATCAGGACCTTACAGCCAATCTTAGCCCTACTCCAAGCATCCAATCAGTTCAAAAACCCTGATCTCTATGTCCAATAGAGGCCCTAGCCCTACCAGTAGTCCCAACCCTAGTCCAAGCAACCAATGGGACGGGAAGCCCCAGTCTCTACTTCCAATAGAAAGCCTAACCCTACTCTTAGTCCCACACCTAGTCCAGCAACCAATAACACCAGAAGCCCTAATCGCTACTTCCAATTAAAGGCCTAACCCTAGTCCTAGTTCCACCTTAGTCCCAACAACCAATAAAACAGGAAGCCCTAGTCCCTGCTTCCAATAGAAATCATAACCCTAGCCCCAACCCTACATTGATTGAATCACAGACCCAGAAACCAATCAGAACCCTCAAATACCCAACAAATGAGGACACTAACCCAATCCAATAGAAACATCAGATACAACCACCAATCAGTGTATACATGTAGCAGCCACTAGCAGACTATATAAGGTCCCAGCAACCTCAGACAAGGTTTGCTGCCCAGGGAGTTGGAAGCTGCTTCTCCTGTCCAGAATCTCCTAGGAGACAGACAGGCTCAATCCACACTTTGGATTTCTGCAGGTAAAGGCCTCACAAACTTGAAATCTAACAATACTGTTTGAATACAACTTTACTCCCTCTCCTGGCCAAAAAACGAAGTGCACAGTCCCTATTAAACACAGTTTAAACAGCTCACAGAAGCACCCTCTGATGTAGAAAATCCCTGTTGCTGGAGGGGGAGGCAGGGGGGCTGGTTTCACTGGCTTGATAACACAAAATGGTGGCTGGGGGTGCACTGTTTAACATACAGGTCTTAGCACAGAGCAAAGGAGAAATTTGGATGGAAAACTGAATAGTCACCAGGAATGAGAGCGACAAACTACAGAGTTTGGACTGCAAATCCCACAATTCAACACGTTAAATGGAAGCAATCATGGGCAGGAAAACCACAAGTTTAACACACAAAACAGGTGATAAAATATACAATCACAGGCAGGTTAAAACTACATTTTTAAACTGTAACAACCACAGGCAAAGACAGTAATCACAGAAAGGGAAAATCGTTTTTTTAAAAACTTTTTGGAGTAGCTGATGCTGACGAGCTGAAGTTGCTGTTGCTGTCTTAATTTTCCAGTTGAGTATGAGAATCAGGCTATTTCAAATTCTTAACTTAGGTTAGAAATCATTAGGCTAAATTAGGAAGTTAGGCAGGTAATTAGGGTTTTGGCTTCATGACAAAAATTTCCTTTCCGCATTAAATTGATTATGTTTAATAAAATTTTGAATTAATAATGAATGATTTGATTGAATAAAGTTTAAATTCTTTCTCATGCTTTTAAAATTATATAAAATTTAAGATTCTTTAAACCAAAATGACTCAGTGGTTATTTTCCTAAGTAATTGTGACATCAGAAATTGGTTATTGTGATTCAGCTGGTCTTAATCACTATGAACTAATTTTTTACATGAATGATTCATCGACAAAACAATGAGCAGGAATATCTTAAGAAATAACTAAAAGAAAGCGACAAACTAAAGTAATAAGATATCCCGGCTCTTCCAGCGGTACATAAATTGTGTTCTTCATTTAGTTCTCATGCTTCTCCTAGGAGTACAGAATTTCATAAAGGTGTAAAGGAAATCCAGGTGTGTGCGTGTGTGTTAGGCGATGTTTATGGGCCCCATCGTCATGTGGATGTGAGAAAATATAGTTTGCCCCTGGATGACCTATAAGTGACCTAGGAGGAGAATAGTTTTTATTGTACGCGCTGCATCAGATTTCTTGGTAGCAGAGTTATGGTTTTCTATAGATTAGTTTAGTGATTATTGTTTATTGATTATTGATTATTTTTATGACTAACATTATATGTTGAGTCGTGTTATGTTATATATGAGTTTTCACGCTTCTGGGATGTAGGAAGTGGAACACGTGTGGCAAGAGAAGTCACATGGAATTTGGTACATGGTCTGAATTCATTTTGGTAATAACGCAGGTTGTGTTATGTTAGGGATTTCTGTGTGAAAAGAGTGTAATTGAAATAGCAAATCACGTTTACTTGTGAAACTTTGGCCTTAATTCTCAGGAGCCTAGTCTCCACATGTGTCTTATCCCCAGAGAAACGAGTAAATTGTTTGTTTGAAAGAAGGGTAAGGTAGAGGGAAGTGCTACTTTATCAGCGAGAGTACATAATTCTGTGGTAGGGTAGAGGTAAGCGCTGCCTACTGGAAAAACAGGATTCTTGTGTAAAAGGACAAAGCTGTCACTTTTGTTTAGCGAATCAGACTATGGAATTGTTTTAATTGTTGTAACTAACGAAAAAACAGCGAAAAGAAAAATTGCCGATAAATTTTGTAAAGGAGGGGTAAAGAGTAGAAGTGACGTGGAACAGTGCCGCGCTAGGATTGGATAGTGCGCTAGTCACGTGAACACAGAGCAGGAGTGACGTAGAAAAGTGCCGCGCTAGGATTGGTTGGTTCGCGGACGGTGGAAATTGTTCTGATTGGTACGTTAGTGTGAGTCGCACTGTAATTGGTCGAAGTTCCGTACACAGAACAGCGTTAGAGTAAAGAGAAAACAAATAGAAAACATGCCGTATTACGAGTATGAAAGGGAGAGAACGTCATGGACGACGAAATTGAAGAATTTCTTTAAGAAAGACAAAAAGGTTGTGACTAGAGAGGGACAAGTAATTCCTCCGCCGAAATCAGCAGCTTCACATATGATGCTGAAATATGGATATCATACATGCATATGGGTAGAAAATTGGGCAAAGTATACGAAGAATGATGGTGCTTTAGCTTTCCCTGAGAATGGTTCATTTAGTGTAGCAGTTTTGCGAAATTTGCGAGAAAAGATGACAAATCTAGAACCTAGACCGACACAGTTTGAGGCTTTGACGGAATGGGAGGATGAGATGTTTGAGCGAGAGAGATTCAGAGGTTTAAGAGATCATGAGTTTATGCCAGGAAGAATGTGGGGAATAAATCATGAGGATAGAATAAAACGCTGGAGATGTGCTAACATGACAGGAGGTTTGTTTCCAGCTTTTACAGTTGAGGACGGGACTAAGAAGAAACAAACTGAGAAAAAGAAACATATGGAGAGGGAAAAGTATATGCATGAGAGCGAAACGGATGACGAGTTGCTGGAAGATATTTTAAATAGAAATCCACCTCCGTACCAGCAGAGTTCTACAGTGGTGACACCAAATGCGCCGCTAATAGAGACTATGCGAAATAAAAGCCCGTAAAAGAGAATTGAAGTAAATAGGTCACAAGATCAAGTGAGAACTTCTCAAAATGAAGGAATAGAAAGCGACAATGCAAGCGAATTAGCAAAGACCACAAAAGAACTAACTGAAAAGATTAGAGAATTAACGAAAAATATGGAAGCAGTTACTGTGCCTGTAACCATAGGTCCAGTAATACCCATTTTTGAGAATCAGAAAATTGATGAACGATCTTTGGTAATTCCCATGAGTTCACAATTTCAGAGAGAAAAAGAAAGGATGGAACAAAGTGCAAGTACAAGTAATTTGGCTGGTACTTACAGACCAAGTCCACCTACAAATTTGACGGTGAATGAGTGCAATGGTAGGAAAATGCATATGGTAACAGAATCTGCAACAGAAACCCCTGAAGCACAAGTTACTAACTTGTGTAACGATATATCTGTAAGAGACAGTAGTTAGTGATAGATTCCTTACCTTAGAATATCCCCAGGCGTCAGGCTGGATCCGGAAAGTTTTGCGTAGCAGTACCCTTGCGCGTCGGTAGGCGGCGTCGTGCGGCTCCGCGTCCGTCGTCGGCGTCGTGATCGCCGGGATGACGTCGCGGGCAGTACTTAGACGCCGCCCCTGCGCGCTGACGTCAGTTCTGTACACGACTTTCCGCGCCAGGAACGCAGAGCCATGCAAGAAGCTGACACAGGTGTCTGAAAAATACTAGGGCCCTGAAAGGGATGTCCTTAACCCTAGAAATCAGTTCGCAGAACGGGAGGATGGGTGGGCGGTAGGAATCTATCACTAACTACTGTCTCTTACAGATATATCGTTACACAAGTTAGTAACTTGTGCATCTGAAAGAGACACGTTAGTGATAGATTCCTTACCTTAGAATAGATACCCCAGCAATACCAACCCCGGTGGTGGGTCTGCGAACAAAGATCAGACAAGGAAGTCCTGGAGGACAGAACGGCCAAAGAAGCCGTCCCTCCGGACCTGACTGTCAAGGCAGTAATGCTTAGTAAACGTGTGCAGCGAGGCCCACGTAGCTGCCTGACAGATAACCGGCAGCGGAACCCCGCGGCCCAAGGCCGTGGTAGCAGCCGTTGCCCTGGTGGAATGGGCACGCAGCCCAACAGGAGGCTCCTTCTTGGCCAAAGAATAGCAGGTCTTGATGCACAAGGTAACCCAGCGGGAGATGGTCCTCTTGTGCACCGCCCGACCTTTTTGGCGCCCACGTAGCCAACAAAGAGCTGGTCATCCACCCGGAAGTGTTTAGTGCGGTCGATATAGAAGGAGAGCGCACGTTTTGGGTCCAGACGGTGGAGCCTCTCTTCCTCTCTGGAAGGATGCGGAGGCGGAAAGAAGGTGGGCAAAGTGATGGTCTGCCCAATGTGGAAAGCAGTAACCACCTTTGGCAAGAAGGACGGACGCGTCCGAAGAACAACCTTGTCTGGATGAACAGACAGAAAGGGAGGTTTGCAAGAAAGAGCCTGGAGCTCACTCACCCGCCGAGCGGAGGTGATGGCCACCAGAAAGGCTGTCTTTAGAGTCAGAAGACGAAGAGGACAGTTATGCAGAGGCTCAAAGGAGCGCACATTAAAAAGGTAAGAACCAAGTTCAAGTCCCACTGAGGCATCACAAACGGAACAGGAGGGAAGAGGTGAGTAATGCCTTTTAAGAACCTGTTAACAACAGGGGACTTGAAAAGGGAGGGCTGATCAGGGAGCCTGAGGAAGGCCGAGATAGCACAAAGATAACCCTTGATGGTACCCAGGGCAGAACCCTGTTGGGCCAGAGAGAGAAGGAACAGAAGGACCTCAGAAAGAGGGGCAGAAAGGGGATCCACAGCCTTTGCTGCGCACCATGCCACAAATTTGTTCCACCTGCAGGCGTATACCACCTTAGTGGAGGGACGCCTGGCTGCCAGAATCACATCACAAACTTCGGGAGGCAAGTCGAAAGGAATCAACTGCCGCCGCTCAATCTCCACGCAAGCAGGTGTAGACTGGACAGGTTCGGGTGGAGGACCGTCCCCTGCTGCTGCGACAGAAGATCCTCCCGAAGAGGCAGACGGATCGGGGATCTATGCTCATATTGAGTAGCTCGGGATACCAAACTCTTCGAGCCCAGTCCGGAGCCACAAGAATGACTTGGGCCCGGTCGTGCCGAATCTTCTTCAACACTCTGGGTAGAAGTGGTATAGGCGGAAAGGCGTACAACAGACCGCAACTCCACTCGCGACGAAAAGCGTCGCCGAGCGAGTGCCGCCTTGGAAATTCCAACGCGCAGAACTGATGACATTGCGCGTTCTCTTCGGTGGCGAATAGATCTAACCAAGGCTCTCCCACTGTAGAAAGAGTCCTTGCGCCACTTCCGAGTGAAGACGCCATTCGTGATCCATCATGCACCTGCGGCTGAGTTCGTCCGCCCTGGCGTTCAGAGAACCTGCCAGGTGTTGAACCATCAGGAACATGCCCTGATGTTCCAGCCATGTCCAGAGGCGCAGAGCCTCCTGACAAAGGGTCCAAGACCCCACCCCGCCCTGTTTGTTGCAGTACCACATGGCGGTGGTGTTGTCTGTGAACACCTGCACTACCTTCCCTTTGACAGAGGGAAGGAATGCCTTGAGTGCAAGCCGGATCGCCCGGAGCTCCAGAAGGTTGATATGGAGCCGGGACTCCGCCGGAGACCAGAGGCCTCTGATCTCCGCCTCTCCCATGTGACCGCCCCATCCCAGAAGGGACGCGTCCGTCACAACTGTATGCTCTGGCTGGGGAAGGGAGAGGGATCTGCCCATGACCCATTGCCGGTTCGAGAGCCACCACTGCAACTGTTTTGCAGTCCCCTCCGAGATCTGGACGTGATCGGACAGGTTGCCCTGGTGCTGCGCCCACTGGAACTTCAGGTCCCACTGCAGAGCCCGCATATGCCATCTGGCATGATTGACCAGCAGGATGCAGGAGGCCATGAGGCCCAGCAGCCTCAGGGTCATCCTTACCGAAACCCAGGATAAAGGCCGAAAGATCGGAATCATAGCCTGAATATCCCGGACTCGCCGTTCGGGAGGATAGGCCCGAAACTGCGTCGTGTCCAGAACTGCTCCGATGAAAAGGAGCTGCGGAGAAGGAATCAGATGCGACTTCGGCACATTGATGGAGAACCCCAGCGAGTGCAGGAGTTCGGCCGTGGTCTGGAGGTGGGAGACGACTGCCTGGGACGAGCCCGCCTTCAGCAGCCAGTCGTCGAGGTAGGGGAAGACTGAAACCCCTGACCGGCGCAGATGAGCTGCGACCACCGCCATCACTTTCGTGAACACCCGAGGGGCACTGGTAAGGCCAAAGGGGAGCACGGTGAACTGAAAATGCTCGGGGCCTACCGTGAACCGAAGGTAACGCCGGTGGGCCGGCAGGACGGGGATGTGGAAATACGCGTCCTGCAAGTCCAACGCTACCAACCAGTCTCCTGGGTCGAGGGCAGTCAAGACCTGAGCTAGGGTGAGCATCTTGAACTTCTCCTTCCGGAGGAAGCGATTGACGTTCCGGAGGTCCAAGATAGGACGCATGTCCTCTTTGTCCTTTTGGGCACCAGAAAGTAGTGGGAGTAGCAACCACGCCCTACTTCTGGGGTCGGAACATGCTCGATGGCCCTCTTGGTCAAGAGGGCCGTGACTTCCTTCTGTAGAAGCACCAAGTGATCCCCTGACATGCGGTGGAATTGAGGTGGCATGGCTGGGGGTGGTCTCGAAGGGGAGGGAGTAGCCCCTTCGGACAATGTCCAAGACCCACCTGTCCGAGGTGATGGTGCGCCAGTGGGGAAGGTGATGGCGGACCCTGCCCCCTACTGGCGTGCTGTGCACCTGAAAGGAGGGACTAGGAGGGCTTGGAGGCCGCGGACGGGTTGGAGGTGGTGGCCTGACCCGCACGCTGGTTGCCCGATCCGCCACGGCGGAATCCACGTCCTCGGCCACGCGAAGACGCCTGCTGCGCGGGCCGGTGGCTGGGCTGCTGACGTGAAGGGGCGCCCCTACCGTGGCCACGATAGGGGCGAAAAGCAGAAGGCAGCGGAGGGCGTGTAGCAGAAAGGCCCAGGGACTTGGCAGTAGCCCGTGAGTCCTTAAAGCGCTCCAACGCATGGTCTGCTTTGGACCCAAAAAGACCGACTCCATCAAAGGGCATGTCCATGAGAGTATTCTGGACATCCCCTGAAAAACCAGTGGTTCTCAGCCAGGCGTGGCGTCGGAGCGCCACCGTCGTTGCAATCGACCTACCCAGCGAGTCGGCGGTGTCAAGGCCACAACGGATAGTGTATTTGGCCGCATCCCTTCCTTCCGCAATGGCGCGGGAAAGCAGTGCCTGGACCTCCTCAGGGCACTGGGGCAAAACATCCGCCACCGAATCCCACAGGGAGTGGGTATATCGGCCCAAAAGACAAGCGGTGTTAACGGACCGCAAGCCAGCACTGGAGGAAGAAAAACCTTTCTTCCCAAACTGATCCAGGCGTTTGGATTCCCTATCCGGAGGAAGCGGTAGGGAAGGCGGTTTGGGAAGCGGAGGCTTGGACAACCAAGCTCTCAGGAGTGGGGTGGACAGAAAGAAACAGGGGGTCGCCCGGAGCGGGGCGATGGCGTCGTGACACGTTCCGATCCACAGGAGCCCCTGTGTTGGGCTTGGACCAGGCGCCCAAAAGAACGTCAGTGAGGGCGTCGTTAAACGGCAGCACAGTCTCCGCAGAGGAGGCTGCCGGCTGAAGCACCTCCGTCAAGAGGTTAGGCTTGACCGTCAAAGTAGGGAGCTGGAGACGTAAGGCCCCAGCAGCCCTACGCAACACCGTACCAAAATTGGCCCCCTCCTCCGTAGCCACGGGAGGAGACAGCATGCCAGTGTCAGGGGAAGTATCCAGACCACTGGCCTCCCCTAGACTCTCTGTCCAGTCCTCATCATACTGACAGTTGCGCGTCAGAGGGTCATCAGACCCCTCCCAGTCCTCCTGGTCCTCCTCTGGTTCAAAATAAGGAGGAGGAGGGACATTTGGGACCCAAGGTCCCATCGGCGCCGGAGCCGGCGTCGAGCGACGTCGCTCCGGGTCCATGTCCGGAGCCGGAAGGAACTGGGGACGACGCCGCCCGGAGCCCAGGGCGGCGTCGAGAACGGCACCGGAGACATCGGCGCCGGCGGAGGTGTTGTAAGGTCGACCGGCGTCGATGGGGGTTGTGGAGCCGGGATCGAGGCCGGGGCCGGAGCCGGGTTCGAGGCTGGAGGCACGGGCGACGCCGGGGCCGGAGCCGCCGCGACGCCGGAGCAACCCCACTCAGGGCCCGCGGGCCCGAAGGCGCACCAGAGGGGCCTGAAGGCCCGAAGAGGCGGGCCATGGCCGACAGGAACTCCTGTACCTTGGCCGGATCCGCCCCCGAACCCGGGAAGGGCGGGTATGGCGGGGCGACTCCACAGGCAAGTCCGGGGCCGCGGGGCGGGGACGGTGCCGGGAGGGGCCTCAGCCGAGTCGCGAGACCGGCGAGGCGAAGTCCGAGAGCGACGATGCTTCTTGGACTTCTTGTGCTTAGACTTACCGGACGAAGAAGACTTCGACGCCGACGACCGGTGTGCACTCCGCGAGCGACCCCTGGACCTCTCACGCGACCGGGGCCTCCGTGGAGCCGAATGCCGGGCCTCGAGGAGCTTTCGAGACCGCTCTCGCAAAGCTTTCGGGTTGAGGGCCTGGCATTCGGGACAAGACTCGGTGTCGTGGCCTCGGCCGAGGCAGAAGAGACACTCCCAATGCGGGTCGGTGACGGACATCATCCGCGCACAGGCGCCGCATCGCTTGAAGCCGGGCATCCCTACGACACCTTAAAGATGGAAAAAACAGTGAAAAAATCACCAAAAAGTATGGTCAAAAATTGACCAGGGCACTGCTCTTCCCGGATCTGCGCTTGCTGGCGCGGAAAAAGAAGAACTGACGTCAGCGCGCAGGGGCGGCGTCTAAGTACTGCCCGCGACGTCATCCCGGCGATCACGACGCCGACGACGGACGCGGAGCCGCACGACGCCGCCTACCGACGCGCAAGGGTACTGCTACGCAAAACTTTCCGGATCCAGCCTGACGCCTGGGGATATTCTAAGGTAAGGAATCTATCACTAACGTGTCTCTTTCAGATAAGAGTGGTAATTGGATAGAACTAAATAATACACC